>JAAOAJ010000071.1:0-25890 GCA_013781345.1 Fusarium coicis | reverse complement strand
TCTGCGAAACCTATAACAGTATGTGAGCGTGACTCATCTTGATACAAAATTGTTTGCTCGCAGAATAAAGGAATGGCATGCAGTATGGACCGTGCTTGGGAGCAAACTTGTTTATTGAGTTTATTGAGTGACGCTTTGGTAATTACCGCGATAATCTGCCCTGCCCTGCCCTGCCCTGGTGAGTTCAATCGGCAATCAGCACCCATCAAGCCCCCGTTTATCTCAAGTCGTATCATCAGTACACAATTGTCTCTGCACGGTCCATGATTTCCTGGCAATTCTTCCAAATCCTCCTTCTGTTCCTCAGTCCCGGCAGTTCTCCCCACCGTCGGCTCAACTCCCCCTGCAATCGCGTCCAATTGGTCCTCCTGCGGTCCAGCATCCTCACCAGCGTAGACCTGTAACTCTGCCTCTGCTTCTCTGCAAGCTCGACTTCTTCAGCAGCCAACCTCGCGATTTCTGCTGCATCGTCTTCATCTCCATCGTCCCAATCACGTCGTCCGGCCAATTGCATCTGAACGTCGTACAAGGGCTTGCCGAGTCTTCGCTGCTCTGCTGCCGTTGTCGTGACGAAGAATGACAGCGGGGCCGATGTCCATGCTTCGTACAGCCAGGGGAGTTCGCGCAGGGTTAGGTGGTAGAAGAGCGATTGCGGGGGATGGCGGAATGTTCGTGATGATAGGCGCAGGTTGGCGATATCCCAGGAATCAAGCTGCAGTAGAATTTCCAACTTGATTTCTTGCGGAAGCTTGGAGGCTATGTCTATAGAGTTCGGGAAGTTACATCTGAGGAAATGTCATCAGAACTGCAGGCATTCTGCACTGAATCAAAAATATCCTGCAATCCGGGGACGAAACATGGGTTCGCGGCCAGGAACTCGTCGCCGGCGTGATGTAACCAGGGTATTTGCCTCGCCCTCTTCACAGCAGTATGTTCCGGCAGTCGCAAGCTTAGCGCCCACTTATATCGCCCGAACTCAAAAGACCGTCAACATTCACAAAGCCATATCGATATATCGACGCTCGCTTGAAAATCTCAAAGCACGTCGGATGGAATGACATTCTCCCCACCCCCCGGCTATGAATATCCTCGCTGCGGTTTGGGAACATATGTTGGTTGAAGGGTCCCCTTGATCATCTTTCGCAGAATCTTCCAAACCATTGAGTACATAATTGCCCAGCTTCTCAAAATCTTCTCGTTCGTATTCATGTGGCTCCCCATCGCACATAGATGCTGCTGCAAGGTTTTGGTACGTGTTGCACTCTCTCATTGCCTCGACTGAGATGCGGCTTCCGTGGTATGCACTGGTCGACCTGCAGTTAGGCCCAGAAACATGTTCAAAACGAATAGAGTCGAGATTTCTGGGTGCGAGCAAACACGTCCTTGTTCGTGAGCCGTCTCTCGGAATGAAAGTACAATCTGGTTGCACGCAGTTTTGTCGTCTGGGATATGCTTCTATGTCATCATCTACATGGCTATTCCATGCTGCAGAAGGGTTCTCCATTTGTTCGGTGACGGCCGATGTGAAAGCTGACGTCGCATATCATGCAGCGTGCTTCTCCTTGGTCCCTCGTGGTAAATTGAAATAATGAATTATTATCCTCGTTGCTGTCAACCCAGGCTGGAGACATTGCTGCGTATATGCCTGTCATGCTTGTTTAATGGTACCGAAAACGGATCTGCGGACTTGGGTTTGTTTGATGCTAGCGGAGGTAGAATGGGAATGCTTCAGGGAATTGTGGGTGTGGGGTTGAATCAGGTCTTTCACTCCGGAGTTTGTGACAGATGGCATCTACTTTGACTGTCCGCATAGTTTAGCCTTGAAGGTAAGTAGAGGTTATCTGTGAAGATCTCCACCATCGAGTTCTAATCGATAAGCATGAAAGCGGCGCGAGATGAACACGAAGTGACGTAGACCCACTGGACCGCGTTCATCTTCATCAACTGTACTCCCAGCCAACCAAATTGTCGAGACGCATCAAAACTACCTTCAATTGAGACCAACTTACAAGCAAGACCCTATGCAATGCCAGAGCCTCTCGACCCCTCCAGCCGGAGGTCTTGAACGCTATGGAAGCGGTCAGATCCGCACTGACGCCCTCACTCAGTTCTTGACTGGCCATCCCCAGCTTACAGAGAGTATCATCAAAGACAAGCCAGCCGAAGCAGCTGCAGTCAAAGAAAATGCCCCTCCAAAGTCTACGCCTGCGAAAAAAGACAATCCCAGCTTCTGGCAAGAAGCGCAAGGCTGAGCTGTCCCTTGATGAAGAAATCGCTGCATACAAGGCGGACTGAACGATACCATCGACTACGACACCTTTGAGAACGATAACCTTCCCAGCTGCGATGTCATTCGCGCCAAATTAAACAAGCTCTTTGACTCGGGTGTTATGAACAAGGCCGAGTTCTGCAGAGCCACCGGTTAAAACTCAAACCCCTTAACAAATTCCTCCAGCAGAAAGGTCCCTTTGGCGGATGTAACAGTTCCGTCTGGCGTAACGCATATGTATGGTTCCAACAGCGTGAAGTCATGGGTCTCAAAATGCCAGATACCAAGAAACGCCAGCGCGAGGAGAGTCAGAAGGATACTGCCGAAGGAATTCCCTCTAAGCTGCACCTACAAAAGCTCTCCCCGATATCAGTGACATCCACCTCGAAGGCGAAGAAACAGATCATGTCCCCATTTACGACTGCGATGAGATCCGGCGCAATATAAATGCCCACATAGAAATCCCTAGCGTGACGCAGGCGCAGTTCTGCAGGGATATCTACGCGCAGTTCAAGGCGCCTACGTACAAGGGGACACAATCAAAGCAGCTTTCGGACTTTAGAAAGGCGAAGGGAGTAATGCCGGGGCCAAAAGTAGTGTGTTTTACGGGTCGTGTGTGTATTTTGAGAAGTTGAGGATTGCGCAGAAGAAGCCTGTTACGAAACATAGGATCGAGATGACGTTTTTGCATCCTGGGGATATTCCGAGGGATAGGGATGATAAGACTACTTGGTTCCTTGGTGCGGCTTAGCTGGCTTTTTTTGATGGGTCTGGAGTGATTGGGTTCCATGTGTTCTGTTTGGGTCTTTGATCTCATGGGCTTGCTTGGGAACGTGCTTGCGTGCTGCTTTAAATCTGCCGGCCAGTATGTGAAATAGGACTGTATTACTTAGGTGTTCGTTTAATGGGATTCGGTACTTGGTACTTTGAACTGAAACTGCTACGTGTGATGAATACACTTGCGTAGACTTTTGCCAGGCGGGTTCTCGGTGATAGAGGAGGGCACTGATAACGGCTTCAAGGGACTGGGAGATGCATAAAAGAGAGCTCGCGGTTGCAGATTTACGTAAAGAAATACAGGCCAAACCTCCGCTGCAACAGGGTAAAATGACCAGCCTAGTCGATATCTTGCCTGCGCCAGAGAAACTCGCCGTTGTCAATCGGATGAGACATTCAATGGTGTTGCTCTTAGGAAGCTGAACCCCACGACATAACTGGTCCAAAGTGAGCGCACAGCGGCAGGGAGTCACAGCGCAGCCAACAACCAACATCGCAACCACCAGAAACTAAGATACAACGCAACAGAATAAGCAATTCAGAGTGCAAAAACAGCAAAAGATACATACAACAGCGGGGATTCGCTGGTCGTCACCGACCCAACTACTAATCCGCCGGTTAGTGGCTTGACTATGGGAGAGCGGACGGGATCCCGTATTTTCCACTACCTTTGGTCGTATGTGTTTGATTGTGGTAGGTTTATGCCCTATATTCATGAGGACTCAGTGGATTTTCAAGCGGGTTCAGTGGGGTCTTCTGGGATGCGGTCATAGGCATTTTGACAGTTTGAAGATTGACCAGCTCTTACTGTCTGTAATTCCTGTTGAAATGGATGGAATATATTGCGCTTTACCATTGAAGTAATTGAAACTGTCGCCGAAATTCACTTTAATCTTCTGTAAGCTTGTGTTGTTATTTGGTGCTGTACGTGTTCTGCGTCGTGGTTCCCATTGTACACCGTAAGTGCATTCAATCCAGTTCGCAACCTCGAGCCAGGTTATAACACAGAAAGGTGAGCAGAAACCCGCATTGAACCACAGTTTATTATCTAGAGCATTGCTTCATTTCAATGATGTTTCAACTGAGAACATTTTGTTTGTATTCTCCCCTCATCAACCCTTTGTCAACGCTTTACTGATGTAATGCGCATCTGGCAGTGAACGCACGTAAAGCTACCCTACAGAATTAGTGATCTGCACGATGCTCAGCGATATTTGTCCACGACCGCTGTCCCGACTCCCAAGCCGCACTACCGCCCGAGCTCCTCTGACGAGTTTCCAGCAATCATCTTTCGCAGACATTCACCACTGAAAGAAATCTCTGCTCTCATCGGTCCTTTGCAATGAGTGGTAGAATTGCCCAATACTTGGCACCCTCAGTTATTTGCATAATTCTCATTCAATCGCGATGCCATTTGCTCAAGTCGTCGCGATACCCACTGAACGCGGTCAGTAGCGAAATGAGGCTGACAAAAAAAAGTGGCTGGGCCCAAATCAGAGTTTTCCCTCTGCCTCAGGCGCAACCCCCAGGCCCCACTATCCCTCTCTATAAAACACTAATCCTCCTCAGACCTTTGGGATTTTTTTTTTCTTTTCTTCTTCATGTCGACAATACTTCAGTACGTCCCCCCTACCTACTACCACCACCACCACCAAACGATCGCTAACAACGCCTCCAGGAGAATCATTTCTATAGTATTCGACCTTCTCTTGGTTCCCTAAAAGAGCCACAGATCCCACCCTGGTTGATGAATGTATATCCTCGACACCCTAGAGTGAATACCTCTTGGTCCTCTCGCTCTGTCCGCAAGGATGGCGGTGGTTGCACTCGTGCAGCTGCTGTATAGAGATGGTTTGCTTGATGATCTCGACCCCAGCTGTGGTCTTGCCTTTGGGCGCGTGGCTGGGGTGGGTGTTGATGGACGTCTGACAGGCGTGTTTTTTTATTCTTTTCATTGCTTTCTGGGGCTTGTCTTCGGGAGTGAGGAAGATGGTCGAGACGCGATGATTCGTATCGCAGTCTCGGCATCGTGATGTGAATGTTTGTGACCCTTGTCTCACTCTGAGATCTGCCATCTTACTCCGTGGCTTATTTCTATTTTTGTTCAAGGAAGATTAAATGTAGCCCAATACTCACCGCGATATACTAGCTGTAAAGCTCCTGTGGATATAGCGGTCCATCATCATGGCCACATCCTGTAACGTACTTTTGAAAGTGCTATTCGTAGACCCTAATATCTTCAGTTTCATGAGTTGATGTTGATTTGAAGTCGAGCTTCGAATCATGTAAAAAAAATTGTGCATTGCCGAGCATCTTCTGCATCTCCTCTGCTTGGAGGCCATGGTGTTTTTTTATGTCACTGTCTGGCATTGTTCACTGATAGCCAGTGAACAGTGCCAAACCCTCGAGGCTCTTTGTTGGTCCTGGTTGACTTTTTCTCTTTCAGTCTCCCGCAGGCGGTAACATTGACTCATGGTGTCCCTTGGTCTCTTGGTTCGTTGTTCAGAAATTATGTTCGAGTGCCATCCCATCACAACAAAGAGGACGGTATATATACCTGTTGCTACAACTTCTACTCTCGATTCTTCCAGTTACCAATCAACAACACCAGAAGCTACCACTACAACAATATCCACCATGTGTATCGTCAAAACTACCCCCAGAACCTGCGGCAACTGTGAAGCCGAAGATCTCGCGCTTACCAGCAAGGAGGAATGCCAAGCCGTCGAGGATCGTAAGGACTGTCCGGGAAAGAAGGTGATTGTGGTCAACGAGGCATGGCTGTGTCCAGCATGCCATGCCAACACAGCTCGTGGCACGTGCTACACGGAGCCATATGACTATCAGCCAAAGATCCGACAGGAGGTCGCCAAGAAAGAGACTGGTTCCTTCGCGGATAAGGTCAAGAAGGTGTTTGGCAAGAAGTAGGATAATATGCTTCTATGCCAGCACCGAGTACGCTGTCAAGCCGCCAACTACACAAAGCTTTGAGTAAGATTTCTGCTCCGTAAGACGATAAATGCCTGGGACCGTAGCAAGACCTATTTTCAGAAGGTTCGAGAAGACAACACGGCGGTTCATAGTGATTGGTATCTCAATCGCAAGTTTTACTGATAAATATATTCTTCTGCGATAAATGCCAAGCCTCTACGAGGCGGGTCTTTATTGAACGCCATGTACCTGTGAAACAAAAACAGGGTGACTTCTGATGCGTTCGGTAAGCTATAAGATTAAGGAACTGACTTGAGGTGAAGCAGTGAAGTAATAGAGCAAGACTGCCGTGAACGTTGGTGAAAGTAAGGCGCATGATGTAAACCCCATCTGTTAAGTCTATCAACTGAACGTTAGTCCGTAAGAGCTCACTGTAGCTCTGCTTCACTGAGCGTTCGCGTGGATGACTGAACCATTACTCAGAATGCCTATGCAGAAAAGGTAACTGTTCAACATGAACATCCACTTCCCTTTCGCTGTCATTGCCGTGTAAAGCCTGAATGATTACATTGTTTGGCCGATTCACCATCAGTATATACATCTGTTCACATTGATCGCATCAAAACCCGATCAAAATTGTTATATATAGTCCCGCAAGCCCTCCCACTCTCCAAGCAGCTCAACTCACTTCCAAACCTTTCATCCAGTCAACCAAGCTTACAAGAACACCCACCAACAGCTTCAATCATGTGTAAGGACCTGTATCGTCGCACCCTTTGCGGTGCCTGCGAGAAAGACCCCAACGCTCGAGAGAAACTCGCATACCAGAGTTTGGGAAGAGAGGAATGCGAAACTGCCAAGAGGAGGGGAAGGCATTGTCGACAGGAGATTAAAGAAGAGAGGGACGGTTCCTGTCAGGTATGCGGGGAGCACACGATGTATGGGTTGTATGAGGTTGGACGATATTGGTAGGAATCGCAGGCCGAGCACTCCTGCAGTTGGAGGTTCATAGAACGCTTCAACCATTAGTCGGCGGCTTAGTTGAACTGTTGAGAAGTGAGAAAGAGAATTGAAATATCTGTCCCGATGTCCAAAGAACAGTACTGATCAGAACTTCATCCGTGAATAGGTAGATCATTTCATCATTTGCCGATATTTAGGTACCAAGGTCAACCCAGTTTCAGTTTCCTCTATTGCCTTCCTTTAATGACCTGTTTCACTGTAGACCGCTTATTCCGTGGCATACAGACCACAAAATCTTGACGCGTGTACACAAGCCTGTCCACTCCTACTCTTCGTCAGGGTTGCCATAACGAAATTTCTATCAGTAAGCGCGAAAAGGAGAGGACATTCATGGTGGTTTCATTGCGTTTCATTTGAGCTGCGATTTTGAAGAGGTGTACTTGGGTGACGACTATGGCCAACGCTCATGCCTTCATCCTGCAATCTTGGGCGAAAGAATGACGTTGGTATTTACAACTCCAAGCTTGATTAACGCTCTTCAAGAATAGTTCTGAGCTTGTTGAAGGACAAGTTGGGGATCCTGATTAGCTGAGCTTTCGTTGAAAATCTATATCTAGTAGCTATAGCTTGTTCTTTAGTTGGATAAATATACGCATACTTCTGACTGGGCGACTTGCTCGTTTCTCATTCTGACTTCGTCACTGTCTGGTACTGTGTAGTCCAGAGGCCTCAGTAGTGAGATGGTAGAGTGAGCTGATTTGTTGAGAGTAAAACCCAGAACCGCCTTGATTTACCCCGAGGTATTGTAGAATATACGTCTTGGCGAGCGTGGCTGTATCTAACTGCGATCACGATGTTTGGAACGTCAATAGTAACATAGTGAAACTGTCCATCTGGTGAGCCCGAAGGTCTTAGCCATCGTCCTCTGGGAGATTGAAGTTGTGATGATTGCGGCCGATTTCGGATAGCGTTAAATGTGTCGTTTGAGAGTAAAGCGAAGAGTGTTTCGTAAATTATGAAGGCATACAAATGGTGATCAGCTCGCAGCGGGCATTGGAGCTGAGGAGGAGATGCACCATCTTTGAGATGCCTTGTTTTGTTATAAGCCTCGCCTTGCTTCGATGAACTCTGGGGATGGCTCGCCAAGGCTAACGGTGAATGCAGCTGAGAAAACTTGCGCTCGGTTGGGGTGACCTTTGGCTTGAGCTCGACGGGGCACGAAAGAGGATCCTCTGGTGATGTATTGGGATAGCGAGATGCTGAGTGCGTATTCTTCACAATTGGAGCGCGCACTCGCGTTGAAAGTGACTGGTGTCGTGGAGGTTCATGTTGGAATTCCTGATGATAGAGGCGTATGTGAGTCTTGGGATCAATTTAAACATCACAAGTCATCTCAAACCATTATAGCATACCTACTATCAGTCTTATGATAACACATTGTAGTTAATCAAAATTTATTGTCGTTTAACCAATCTTCTCTCGAGTTTTCTGATATTATTATGAGGCTGAAAACCTGGCATCGTCCCCTTTTGCACTGATAATCTCTATAACTCAAACCATCCAGTACCCCCAGTTCGCCGTCTTATGGTGAATGAAAACATCTGCGACAGAATTTTGAAGCTAATCATTGAGTACCATAGACCACAAAGTCCCTTGTAAATAAAGCGACTATGGTAGTGGTACATGCCTTTGGTCAGTAGCTATAACCCCAGAGATCGTGTAAGCCTGCAAAACAGGACAAGGAAGCAAAATCACCCCAGTTCAACACATCAGTCAGTGGACCTAAAGAACACGCTTAATCCTTTGAATTCTATATGCTGTTCATGCTATACTATAAATGTTGTTTTAGGATGTGTTATTGTTCTTGAAAGGAAGTCACAGACTTTATTCCATGTTCATGCATATTCGTTCAGATCCATCAGAGCTTATCCTTTATTCATCTCGCGTTCAAACTGCAAAGTACCAATAAGTAGACTTAATAATTTCCTCAACTCGTTGCTAACCCGGTACACAGACAATGGCGCAGTCACTATGAGATTATCAAGTATTACCTAACAACTCAATTTTAGATATACCATAATATCATAGCAGTGACAACCAAAAGATAAAGACCAAGGGTTTCAGTATAATTGAGAATGCAATGAGGCCAGTTCAGTATGAACAAGTGACAAGTCAATTCCTGATTTATGTCTTTAAATACGGGATATAGCCGCGCATGAAGATCAATTCTCATCCACAGCAGTGTAAACCACCAACCTCCAACACTACACCTTCTCATCGCCATTCTTCGAATTCTTCACAACACACACACACACACACACACACACACACACACACCTCCAATATCTCTACATTCACGATGGCACAGATTTCAGAAGAGATGTTACATTTTTTAGAAGATATGCCACTGTCAGAAGACATGTCACAAATTTCAGAAGCCATGTCACAGACTTCAGAAGATATGTCGCTTTTTCTACATATTTGTGAAGAAGAGTCACAAGTTTCAGAAGAGTTGTCACAGACCCCAGAAGAGACCATGCATGAACTCAAGAAGCAGCTCATTCAGAGTCAGCTGGATAGCCTCCGCATTTCCATGGAGAATCTTGCCCACAGTTTCGATCGCGTTCCTGCGGCTATCATCGCCAGGTCTTGTTTGGCTATCCTAAAAAGCATGATCAGCCTTTCGTACAGCAGTGTGGCGCTATTCATTGACAGATATAATGAATCTAAGCTTCGGTACAGATTCAAAGAGATTCAGGAATTTCAGGGATTGACTCGCTCCTTCGCAGATGATGAGAAAGACGATCAACCTGATATCAACCAAGACCGCAAGGATAGTTTGCTGCTTTACGCAGCAAGCGTAATGCCTGTCTCATGGTATCTTCGCAACCATAATGATCCTTCGGGGTTATTTATCGATCAGGGAAAAACCATAAGAATGTGCTGTCTCGATGAGCTAAATCAGCATTATGGGAATTCTTTGATGAATTCTTCCGATGATGATGATATCGATGCACCGTACGACAGGATGTTGGAAGAGATGCAAGCTTTGAGAAAGAAACATCTTCGTGTGCCAGTCACTGATGACGTGGTTTCTGTGGCTCTGCGGACGTATAAAGACTGTCGGGACCTCGAGCTTCCAGTTCCACAAGGCCTGGCCATACATGCCTTGTCCCCCTTGGATACTGGGGAAGAGTGGTCGGTCCAAGAGGTTGAGATTTCATCAGAACCAGACTCATACCCCCCTGGGACAACAATCGAGGCCATCACGATAACGCGCGAGCAGCTGCGAGCTCATTACAAGGGAGCAGAGTTTAAGAAGGAGGTTCCCGCGACTCACCCTATACTCGATAACCTGGACCTCGATTTTGACAAGGAAATCTGCAGTGAATGCGGAATTGTAGTTACTTGGAGATTTGTTGGAAGTGAAGCTTGGATGGACCGCTATGGTCACCTTGTTCCGCAGGACCCCCTTCTCTGAGACAATCTGGGTTATCCTGGACAGGACAATCGGGCTTACTCAAGCGAGTAGATGGGAAGAAGTTTTCCCTTTGTTACTGTGGATGTCGGGATGAGGAGTCTGTACAAGTGTATGGACTCGTTGGGGCTTGAGAGATGTGTTGGAATGTGCTGGCCATTCTCACAGCAATACTCAAGTTAGTAGATCTACCCGGGAGTGACATAGCTAAGAAAGTACTATCATACAGAGTTGCTCAAGTGAGAAAAAAAAAGAACGAGTGTTCAGTCCATAATGATCGTTCGTGGTAAGCTTACTCAAGTAAGTAGTGCTTATGGGATGATCAAGATAGGCGGAGTTATGTCGATGGGTACTCAAGTGAGTGCATAGATACAGATGTTTCTGAATAGACTGGAAATTGATGGTATAACGTTTGTGTGCGATTGGTATTGGCGTGAATTGACTTGTAGGTGAGCTATTACTCTTTGTGAACCAGGTCGTGTAGCTGAGATCCAGCGACTCTGAATGAGGAGAGGGAGATGAGCTCCGCGAATCTCGATAAGCCTCGGATCTAGTTGCGCCAGGACGAGATTATGCAAAGTGAGTTGGCTAAGATAGGCTACAGAAATGAGATCGCGATTTGATATAACCTCAACTTGCCTAGATATCGTGAGATCAAGTAGAAAAGACCCTGGCCAGAGTAAGGTACGAAGTTCAATTTACTTCGGAGACCAGCAGCGCGTGACACCCGCCTGACCTCGCGGGTGAACCCGCCCTGCAGCCCAAAGGAAAGATTTTGCTAATCATGTGCAGTTCTTCCGGAGAATTGAAAGCATATCTGATGTTATTGAGGCCAGTGAAATGAGTTCAAGATTGCCTGGCGTTGCAAGCATTTTCAAGCGCGCCCCGTTTCACATTGACCACCAAGAGACAAGAACGGAACTTCCTCTGCTCCTTTCTCAATCTCTGAGTAGCAAAAGGCGCATATACGGTTTAAGAAAGGGATGTCTCCCTCTCCGGAAAGATGCAAATAGCGAGAGATAGCCATTAAGCATCTCTTCGGCGCCATTATGTACAGACCTCGAACTTGATGTTGAAGTCGGAGAGTCTTGATGTGGCTGTATCCCGTTTAAGTCAGGGTTGCCTAAGTCAGCATGAATAGGATACTCTTGGGCAGGCGAGTTGACGTTGACTTGTTGTGCTGCACAAGTTGCTAGATCAGAAAGTTTCTCAGCCTGTTGTTGATCAGTTTGAGTGTTCATCAATGGGAGTTTTGAGTACACATACAAGCCCAATTCCATGTACTTCGAGACTAGTCATCTGGAACTGCAAACAGGTGTCTAGAGCCTCGCTAGCAATGGTCACAGCGTATTCATGACGGAACTCCTCGTCGTCAGATAGGGCTTCAACATAGCCGTGGCTATTGGCTAAAGACCACAGCTTGATCCTGATCCAGTGCCTTGTAACAAGAATATCTGCATGCTGAGCGTGGGTATCAATCCCAGAAAGTCCGGAAAATTGTGGTGGAATTCGGTACCGTCGTAGTAGAGTGAGTATCGTGCTTCTGGTGACGTGTGTCGGAGCCTCTTCTTCCCAGCAGAAACCTTTCCAACATTTTATTATATCGGGATCGATGAAGTCCACCTGCTCGAGCATGTTGCTGATACATTCCATGGCAATGATGTTCTCGCTTTCTCCCCTGTCATGTGAAGATGCGATGGCGTTTTGTAGCTCTTGCAGCTTGTTCCGGCTTAGTAGTTTCGTGGCTGGAATGTAGTCTCTTTGAACTGAGTAAATCCTCTCAATGATCGTAAGGCTGATCAATGTCCGAAGTCTTCGCTGTTTCTCAGTGTCTCCGATTCTACCGTAAGATTCAGGCTTGTCGAGATTCATCACTTCGGCTAGCGCTGCGGCCTCCCTAAGCCGAAATCTAGCGGCATCGAAATTTCCCTTGCAGAACTGACACGCAAACAAGAAGACACTCGTCATGATTGTCTCCAAAGTCGGGCTCTGGCCTAAATCAGACTGCGAGTGTAAGTTCACAGCCAGAGCCAAGTGAGCGTCGGCTCTTGCTTCACGGTTCGGCCATGAGCGTTTCTCCTGGCTTTGAACTGGTTGCAGAAGGACCAGCGAGCAAATCGCCTGTACCAAAGAACCAAAAGACCGATCTTGAAGATGCCGTTGACGCGCGATGTTTTGATGCAGATATGAGCGGGTGAAGAAGGGCATAGATTGTTGTAGGCGCTCCAGGAATACGTCGATGAGCTGTGGGATGGTGCTGTCATCTAGGAGACGATCCAGCACTCCGTTTTGACTCGAGAGATGCTGGAGTGGTGGTGAGAGGCATAGTCCGGGACTTTGAGGTATGTTCAGTGGGAGCGAGGGAACGAAGGGAGGAAGGTCTACCACTCCGAAAAGGTTGGTTGGGTAGAAGAAGCATTCTCCCATACCAAGGTCCCAGTATTCGGTCCCCAGTTGAACAGGAGAGACAGTAGTGAGTTGTGTAGAATTGTTCACACACTCTGAATCCAGCTGGTGGGCCTGTGTAGGAGTGCTCACCTCAACGGCTTCAACAGGCACCCAGTCTACCCTTTCTTCGTGCAAGATGTTAGGCCTCTCGAAAGATACCCTTGAGTTAACACCTGGATCATCGGACGCCGGTCGAATGTACCGGCGTCTCTTTCGAGGCCGCTCATATTGGCATTCTACGCGGCTCTCTTGACAAGGCGCACATGGAGTACGCCGATCACACTGTGAATTAGAGAGTCAGAGCCGCGAGACCGGCGGAGCTAGAAAGGGAGTAGTCGACCAACCTTGATCTTCCGATGAAAGCAGTGATCACATGATCTAGTTTGGACAGCACAACTCAAGGATGAATCGAAGACCACTTGGTTCATGTCGAGCTGGGATCTCCTTTTTCCGACACGAGGGGGACGGTCCATCTGCAGCAAGAGGCTTTTATGACGGATAAGGAATAAAACCGACACAGAACTCCCCTGGTCCGAGTTAAGAGCACGGGGGAGACAGCGGGGAACCATGTCTAGACTCTCGGTCCGACAAAGGCCTGGGCCATCGCTCAAACCATGTAGACTAGAGGTCTCCCCACGAAGCAGAACTCGGGCTAGTGTCACCTGGTGCTGAAAATGTGCTGCTAAATGTGACATGGTGATTTAAGCCCAATTGGGAATATTCCCGCTTCAGACGAGAACAGCCAGAAACTCGCGTCACAATTGCCGATTTGCAAGGCCGTGTTATCCAATATGGCATGTTCGCAAGGAAGAAATGTAAACGCCGAATGCCGTCGTCAATCAATGTCCGTCATGTGATTCATTTAGTCTGTTAATGGTCGTTCCGCATCTTTATGGTCTCTCCAAGGCTACTCCTGCTGATTACACACGGTGGAATTGTCATAGCATTCACTGAACCATAGCCATTATGGCAGCCCTCGATTCACCCATTCTTGTTCAGCTACCATCCAAACGCCACATCTACGAGAATGTTGTTTATGAAGCTCAATACAGCATATCTTCGACGGCAACCCATAATGATGTACTTCACAACCAAGATCCCTTGGCTACCACCAACGCACCGGAATCCCATAACGAAGATGCCCATCGTCACTGGAGACCGCGTTATCATCTCATGCCACCAACTGGCTGGCTGAACGACCCTTGTGCACCAGGCTATGATCCCGTCCATGGTGTTTATCACGTTGGGTTCCAGTGGAATCCCAAGAAGCCAGAATGGGGCGATATTTCATGGGGGAGCGCTCTCTCAAAGGACCTGGTTTCCTGGGAGGTCAGTGGCAGCACATCTATTCAACCATCGAGGAAGTATGATGGAGAAGCTGGTGTTTTCACAGGGTGTTGGAGTCCAGTACCCTCAGCACCTGGTCGGAGCACTGCATTTTATACCTCAGCGCGGAGGCTTCCGATACACCATACACTTCCCTACCACTGGGGTTCCGAAGCAATTTGCATTGCCACGTCCAAAGACGCTGGTCGAACATGGCAAAGGGGCAATGAAACGACTGTTCTGGATGGCCCTCCTCGCCACCTCGATGTTACAGGCTGGCGTGATCCATACGTTGCCCGTTGGCCTTCACTCAGCCGGCTCCTAGGAGACAGATCAGATCAGGCACTGTTCGGCATCGTTTCTGGTGGTGTTCGCGGTATTGGCCCTACAATATTTCTCTACTCTCTCGAACAGTGCGATTTGACAGCGTGGGACTTCCTCTCTGTGCTGACCTTAGAACCAACATCTCAAGGGGAACATCATTCCCAATGGGAGCCCGACTACGGTGCAAACTGGGAAGTGGTTAACTTTCTTTCACTTCCCGACCCTGATGACCCAGTAATAAGCCATGAAGTACTTATGATTGGCGTCGAGGGGCGTAAGCAAGTCGACATCAAGCCTTCTGGACGACATCGCCATTCAGAATTCAGAAGGGATCACGGTCAGATGTGGGTTTCAGGCCTTTTGGTGCAGACTTCAACAGGAATACAGATGCAATTCCGATCTGGCGGTGCTCTGGACTACGGAGCCATTTATGCTGTCAACTCCTTCCACGACCCGAGATCTAATCAACAAGTTGCGTTTGGATGGATTGTTGAGGAAGATCTCCGTACAGAGCAGAAGGAGGCACAAGGATGGGCCGGACTGTTGTCGGTCCCGAGAGTCATTCAGCTGAGCAGGATACATCACGTTGTCCATGCATTGAAGTCAGATCTGGCATCTATCAAGTCATTTGACGTGGTGCCAGAAGACAAAGCGCCGCAGAAGTTACTGTTCCCGAAAGACTCTCCTCAGACCTACACGATTGCGACAGTGTGTGCTTTGCCAGATCCTAGACTCAACAAACTTCGCCAACGCAAGCGGCCCATGGGTCCCATAACCAATCACACTTTGCCTGAGGCTCTTGGAAGCTTGGAATTTCCCCTAAGGTGCTCCTGCTGGGAACTCGATGTATCTTTCGATATTGGTAAGGACGTACAGAGCATTGGTTTCATGATAAGTCATACGAAAGGTAAGACTACCAGATATAATCATAAAAGGTTTCTAGAGGTTGCTAACATTTCTTCCAAAGATTCACAACTACGTACCGTCGTCTCGTTCATTCCTGACTTAGAAAAGCTCAGAATCACACGAGACAAATCCACCAACATGACAGACGTATGCGTGGCGGACGAAGAGGCACCGCATACCCTCTTCTCAACCTTGTCTCCCGGAACTACCGCAGGAGCTGAGCCAATTTTGTCACAAGAGCCTTTACGACTCAATGCATTCTTTGATGTGAGTTGTCTAGAGCTTTTCGCCAATGGAAGGACGGCAATTACTACAAGAGTCTACCCGGAAAGCATGACCTGCTATAACATTCAGCCATTTGTGGTAAAGAAGGGTGAACGCCCTTGGTCGGGTCGGTTGCTTGAGTGTACGGCGTGGGAGCTAAAGCCGTCGTGTTATGAGATCTAGAGAGATACAAATGCTAGGCATAAGGTGATATGTAGATGGAGCGATATCTAAGACTGTTTTGGAATTGATGTAAGAGTTCTTTATCTTTTCTTGTATATCATAGCCAAACATCAGCCAATAATATGTTAGAGATAACATGAACTCAAGACTATGGGGAAAATACCTAGCCTAAGATCTGCTAACTTTATCATCGCTTTACCTACATGTTTCATCCTGTGAGCTCTTCTACCTCTCACATGATGTCACTGAGCCTAATAGAGCTTAATCTTGCGTCAATCAACGCACAATGTCGAATAAGCAAGTCTGTAGCGTTGGCCAGGGAAGACATGTAGTAGATGGCTACGGTTCAGTGGCAAGTATGATATGAGAGGGAAATAATGCCGTAACAGATGAAACTGAGATACAAAGAGACTGTGCAATTAAGTACTGCTATTTGAACGCGCTTGTACCCTACAGAGTCCCATGAATAGCGATGCCCTGTGCGCATACATCCAACTAACTCCCCATCATCGCTGCCAACTTGATTTGGACTCTACTCCATCACTTCAAGCTTTAGCTTCGTGGTGATCAATCTCGGCGACAATCTTCTCCTCATTCATGTAGCTCTCCATAGACAGGTTGCACTGATAGTCTGAGTAATGATTAGCAATGCACTGATAAGCGGACTGGTCAATCTTACCTTTGAACTTACGAGCGGGAACTCGGGCTTCGAACATGGCATCCAGTTCAGCAGGGGTTCTTCCCTTGGTCTCGGGAAGGTACAGGTATGTGATAACGATGCATCCGGCCATCCAACCTGCAAAGACGAGGTACGTCTTTGGACCAAGGTTACCTCTGGAATAACAGTCTTTTTAGCATGCGGGTAGCTAGAAGGCAAAAAGTTGTACTTACGCATCGGCCTGCGAGATGTATGGCAGCACGTAGATCACAACAGTGGAGAACGCAGCCAGAGTCAAGAATGAGAAAGAGCTAGTCTTGTTACGCAGACGAGCAGTCGGGATTTCAGCAGAGACGACGTAAGTCAGAGGTCCGAATCCAGCTGCGAAGAAGAACGAAAAAAGCATGCACATGCTCGCAATAGCCTTAGCGATGCTGGGGTTTCCTGTATAGTCCATGAAGCCAAGGACACCGACGACAAGATCGATACAGAAGACCATAATGAAGGTACTGAGGGCAAGGGTTCGACGTCCGACTCTGTCGACAAGGTAGATTCCAGTGATGGCACCGGCGAAAGCGAGGATGGCACCGACCATGGTAAGAAGGAAAGGAGACACGTTACCGCTGACCGTGGCGAGGAAGATGGTAGCATAGTTTGTCGCGAAAGCAATGCCTGAGAGTTGCTGCATGTTCCCGATGGACATGGCCAAGAGAGATCGACGAAGGTTTGTTCCACGGAAGATATCCATCCACGGGACCTTGGTCTCATCTTCACGAATAGACGCTTGAGCCTTGAGAGCCTCGAACTCGGCCAGAATCTCAGTCTCTGGATAGCCACTGCGGACGCTGCGGAGAGACCTGAGGGCATCGCTGTCACGAGACTTGGTAAGGTACCACGTTGGTGAATCATCGACGAAGAAGAGTCCAACGAAGAGGACGAGAGGGAAGAGGATTCCGAGGCCAAGAGGGAGACGGAATGACATGGCGGACATTTCTGTGCTCATTGCCCAGTTGACACCGCTTGCGACAATGGCTGCTGTGTTAATGAGAACGATGGACATTCCAACGATAGCGCCACGGACATTCTCGGGTGCAATCTCGGCCATGTAGGTTGAGCCAAGCACAATGAAGAGCCAGATAGCAACATCTGAGAGACAAGGTCAGTTACACGGGCAAGCTAGAGTTGGTAGATCAAGACTTACTCGCAATCCAACGACCGACGACTATCTCCGCCAGCCCAAACGCAGCAGTCTGGATGGCGCTTCCAACAGCACTAAAGATGCAGCCTACAAGGATCATCTTCTTCCGGCCGTATTTATCAGCGAACTGGGCTGCGAGGGGCAGTCCGAGAACACAGCCAGTGACTGGTAGAGCTGTCATGATGGAGATGTCGGTCGAGGTCAGGTATGGGGTGCCATTGGGAAGACGGGTATGAGACATTTGGTTGACGAAAGGGACCATGGCTAGGATACCGCCGCCGATGGCACCGTCATAGCCAAAGGTGAAGAAGGCCATTGCCATGAGGAAGGCTGATGAGTAATGTTATTTAAATGTGCCTTGAGACAATGACAATGGGAGGAACTGACTGGAGTAGACCAACTTTGGACTTCGGAAGAAGTTTGCTAGCGAGTTTGTTCGCGGCGACGCATGATGGACGTTGGCAGTCATGGCGAAGGTGGAGGTGAGTACCGATTAGAGGAGATGAAGAAAGGAAACAAGGAGAAGTACGATGTGACCAATATTGGATCAATTGATCTCAAGAGATAAGAGTCTTGAAGTCCGAGAACGCCAACTGCAAGATAATGGAGTCCGACCGATGGGCTCAACGAGAAGTTATATACAAACCCCGACACCAAACCTCAAGCCCGGTACGAAAACATGGAGGAGGTACTGCAGCTTGGAGAAAGTGGAGAGAGGTTTCTGGGGCCGAAAATCTGGGGAATGGGGAGACAAACGATACGACAGAGACTTCATCGTACCTACAGATCCCCTGCGCTAAGTGTGCTCTATCACTCTTTGGGCCAAAACCCGCGAGGCCGGGTCATGTGAGGGGGAAGAGAAAGGGTTGCCGCGATGCGCAGCCGAGGGAGACGGGGATATTCCCAAAATGGCCAAGTGCGGCGCCACTAAGTTTGAGTGCAACCTGTATAAGACGAAACTTAACCGCTGAGTTCAAGCGGCTAACTCACTCTTGGCAAGCTTGAGGCGGTATTTCAGCTCATCGGATCGTATATCTATTACTGGCTTCAATTGACTGTCTGCGTTTGTTTGAAGCACCCAAATATGACAGTCTCAGACTACACCCTCAAACACCATGAGCTAGGCAGCATTATCGGCTTAGCTAGAGACGATAATGTTGTTCAGTTTCGCGGTATCCCATTCGCGTCGGTTCCTGGTCGATTTCGCCAGAGCATCCTGAGAGACGGGCCATTGCTTTCGCAGCCATTCAATGCTCGCCAGCCAGGGTAAGTCTGCAGTCCTAAACCTCTCTGTATACGAATCAACTTACCAATCTCTCCCAGCCCTGAATGTCCCCAATTAGTCCTCCCCTTCCCTTCATACTGGACGGCGCCACCTCCTAGTGGATATCCTGCCCTAGAAAAGCCCATCCAAGATGAGTTCAACTGCCTGAACCTATCCATCACCGCACCACGCAAGACTCTTGAATCCGGCCAGAACGTTCCTGTACTGGTCTTTATCCATGGCGGTGCTTTCATGGGCGGCAGTCAGTCATTCCAGCTATCTGGACGCGAAATCTACGATGCTACTGATCTAGTAAGGGCAAGTCTCGCTCGGGAGCAGCCAATCGTGGTGGTCACCATCAACTACCGCGTTGGACTTCTTGGCTTTCTCACTTCGGAAAAGCTGGCTGAGAGGAGTCGCGCTCATGGTGAAGCAGTTGGTAACTACGGACTTCATGACCAACGACAAGCGCTGGAATGGATCTCTCGCTTCATCGCTGGGTTCGGAGGTGCTTCTGATCGCATCACCATTCATGGAACTAGCGCGGGCGGTGCTTCGTGCCATTACCAGGTCAACTTTCCCAATCGCAAGTTCCAAAGCGCCATTCTGTCCAGTGGAACATCTGTTGGTATTGCATCGCGGCCTATGCCATGGCATCAGGAGCGCTTCGAATATGTGCTATCTCAACTACCAAGCCTACAAGCGGATGATTCTCTACTTGATTCATTGGTAAATCTTCCTCTGGAACAGCTCTTACCAGCATCGCCGCCATCACTCTACAGCCCACTCGTTGACGATGAGTGGGTTCCCGAGGCGGGTCTCAAAACGACACTGGAAAAGTTGGGTAAGGCTGGTGAGCCCTTACCGAATTTGATGATCGGTGCAACAGAATATGAGCGAGATCTGACGTTGATGCTATTGTCTGATCTGTCGAAGCCTCTGCCGCATCCCCCTCTACCAGAGGCACAGATACTCCCGATAGCGCGGGAGGTGCTTGCAGGTAGCGCCATGACGCCTCAGTTGAACTCTGACGACAGTCCCTTCAGTGTTTCCGAAGTTGCCCAAGCGTATAACCTGACTCGAGAAAAGCCTTGCTTGGATTCTTTCGAGGACCTGGCAGGCCTAATGGCGGACGTGGCATTCCGTACTCCGCCAATTTACTCAGCAGCGGTCATTAAGAAGCATCAGATTGCGCACGATCATTCGTCACACGTGCTTCTCTACGAGATTCAAGCTACGAACCCGTACAAGAATTGGTCACTTGGCTATAAGAGAGCCAACCATGGTATCAATGACATTTTCCTCTTCAACCCAGCAGAAGATCAGGTCCCAGCTGAACACCTTGAGAACTGGGTGTCTACCGTGGGCCAGATCCGCGCTGCGTGGCTTGACTTTTGTTATGGAAAGATGCCATGGACTCCGTTCAAGTGGTCAGAGGATCTTGACTCACTAGGGGGTATTTATGTGTTCCCAGATGGTGGGGAGGGTAGATTGTGTAAGACGTTGGATGATGTCGATGGCACAGCTACAGCTACGCGATGGCGTGCACTTTTGAAGACTTCTTTTGAATGTATTTAGCTAGCTTTATTTTTACATGCGGCGCTAACCTTGTTTCACCTGAAAATCTCTTTCTTCACTTGCGCCTGAAAAGAGTTCACCAATGGCTGGTTTCTCCAGCAGTGCTCAGAAATCTCAGGCCCTACATGAATATTTAATTTGGCCTTAAATGCTTTGGAATTTGCACCATAGATATTGAGATTGCTGAGAGTTTGTATAAGCTAGTTTTAGACAATAAAAAGGGACAAAGAAAGTGATTGATATTTTGATCAATTGCGACTGTAAAGCATGTATTGTCTGTAGATAACCATGTATGTTGAACGCCTTGGGAGAAATGTCTCTTATTCTTGCCAAGTGTACGATAGCCAAAGGCCTCCAGGCGGCACTGCTTGTCTCTATTCGATCCCCTCTAGATCGAGAATGTGAGAAATCGTGTTAACTCGTTTGTCCAACTGCGCACAGGATCATCAAGAGCTAACCCAAGACCATGCGGGCCATCGGGCAAGATCAAAACCTGAGCCTTTCTATTATGTGCAGCCATGGCTTCAGCAAACATCAGAGTGTTTTGCACCGGAACAGCTTGATCGTCAAAGGTATGGAACAAAAACGTGGGGGGCGTTGTATCAGACACCAAGTTCTGCGCCGATAGGTCGTGCAGCTCCTCCGCCGTCGCGTTGGGCCCGACGAGATTGTCACGAGAGCCAGCATGCGTATAGTTGCCTTCCAAAGTAATAACAGGATACGCGAGAATGCCGAAATCCAGACCGGCTTTGGGGTTCGTCAGGGTTGTGGACGCAAGGTGACCGCCCGCTGAGAAGCCCCAAATACCGAGCTTCTCTATTTTGGGGTTCTCATGGCGTATCTTCTTGATAGCAGCAAAGACTTCCTTCTCGGGCTTAGGATAGATAGGTGCAGTTGCATTTAGTGTCGTGGTATAATCGAGAACCCAGGCATCGATACCAAGCTTATTCAGGTATGCAGCTGGATTGTAACCTTCCTTGACAATAGAAACATGACTGTAACCACCACCAGGGCAGATAAGTACACCAGTGCCTGTGGAATTGGCCGCCAGAAAGCCTGTAAGCTTTGCGAAATCGAGTCTATCGAGTTGGTGAGCTCTAGTAACATGAGGCTATTATGCAATGGACAAGGTGCTTAGCTGACTTCATGGTGTCTCCGCCTGCGTCAAAAGCAACTGAACTCTCAAGCTTAACAGACTGGTTGGACGTCATCTTCAACAGCAGAACTCGTCAAGATATGTATCGTATTATGTGCAGATCACTTTGGGGGCGGGACGTTTTTGGGGTTTCGTTCTGAATTACCCCGCGATGTCGAATCTCAACCGACCTAAAACCCTTGTAACCGCTTTCACTTCTATTCGTCCGGCTATCCAATTAAAGTATCCATCATTATATAACAGCGCAAGTCCATGAATGAATGATAATAACGATTAGGTCATTGGCGGAAAATTGTGGGGTAGACTCCCTCTATCAACCAAGATTACGAGCTCATAGCTGGTCCTTTACTGAGTAGAATCTCCAACCCGCGATTTCATAACCGAGCTGTTATTAAATACTGGGGTCCAAGTTTCTAGCATTCAAAACATTGAAGCTTGTAGAACACGTGTTGGGAATCAGATGCTTTTGCGCACTTGGCAGGGCTTTCCCACTTAGCTGTTCACTACTATACGATCCGTTCGCAGGGCTAGGAGTCCCTACCTGAGCCTCTCTTTCATCCAGAGGTTGTTGCCAGCTTTGGTCACAATGGGACATCTATTCAGGAGACGTGGCAAACGGAAATGTTTCCAACTTAGATCGAAACAGAATTATCATGTGACTAACTATATGCAGGCCAGTATGCGCCTCTGCAAACTGAAACGAATATAGACAATAAATAAAAGACCCACGATCGACATCACACCCGCATAATAGGCAGCAGGCCTGAATACCGAAAGACTGCTATCACTACTGTTCGCAAGCGAGTAGATTCCCGAAGCAATAGGTGTACCCTAAGATTCCGGTCAGCAGAGAGTTTCGATAGGATATGTAAGTGTGACATACGAAGAAAAATCCACAGAACCAAGTAGTCCAAACAATAGGCAGGATACCAAGAGTATTTTCTGGCCCCATTGTGGCTCCGAGCATGGGAGGAACCAGACTAAAGAACGCTCCACAGCCAATGCCGTTGAACACGAGGAAGACGGAGAAGATTCCGACCGAGGACGCCAATGGCCATACGACGAGCGAGCTGAGACCAATAAAAAGAAGACAGACAATCAAGCTGTTCAAAGGACCAAGCAAGTGGTCTGCAGTATAGCCTCCTAGAACCCGGCCAACGGTGGAAGCTAAGTTCCAAGCCGCCAGGATGATAATGGCAATCTGGTTAGAGTATCCCATGGATCGAGTGAAGATGGGGATGAAGTATGGTGGAATAAACAAGGGGAAGCATGACAAAGCTGTGCCGGCGATGATGAGGAGGAAGCGAGGTTCTCGGAAGCGATGCCTGATCAATCAGTCAGCGGGGTATTGAGATGACAAGATAATAGGGTGACTCACCACTGAAGCTTCAAGCCGGCACTCATGGATCCCTCGGGTTGCTGGATGAAGTATGAAGATGGGATACAGACTCCCCAGAGCATGAAACCAAGAATGCGGAACGTCCACGCGACATCGACTTGTTTCACGAGAAGATTCGTCGCGATACTCATGACAGCTGCACCAAGGCTGCCCCCGCCAAACACGATACCCATAGCCAGACCACGGTGTCTCTTGAACCACCTCAGCGGAGCAGTCGAGCATGCCTAGCACCATTAGCAAATTCCCATACCCTCCTTCATCTCAAACTTACAAAGATGGATAATCCTCCTCCAATGCCAAATATTACACCATGGAAGACAAAAAGAGCTCCAACATGTTTTGTCGTCCAACTGGCAAGGAATTCACCCAGGCCCATCAAGACACCACCAGCTAGAGCAGTCTTCTGATAACCAAGCTTTCGAACAGCGATGCCAGAGAGAATACTGAGCGATATCATGAATGATGTTGCGAGTGATCCGACGAAAGTCAAGGTCGTCAGGTTTGTTCCGGTTACTTCGACGAGTCTGACTTGCATGATGCCCCAGGAGTAGATCACACCGAGGTAAACGAAGAGAGAACATGCTGCTGCTGCTACAGCTATCCACCCTTTAGGATTATCGAATTCGACCGCTGGTGGTTTTGGAGTGGATTCATTGTCGGGTTGTGAGATGTCGGTATCGTTGCCTTTTTCGTTATCCGACGAGTTCGATGAGCTTGGCCACTCCGGACCTGTGCTATCTTTCGGTGCTGACATATTTAATCTCATTGCACAAACAGCAAGAAAAGAAACAATGGTATGTGAATGTTTAGAAAGTCAACTGTTCGAGAAAGTTCTCTGGTTAAATATCTGATCCGGCATCTGACCTCGGTTCTCATAATAGCGAAACCGACGACGAGAACCGGCGCCCTGAACCTGTCAACCCATCCCAGTGGGTCACAGCGTATGATACTGTTTGTCATGGGAATTCCATGACACAGCGACGGGCCGGAATCGATCGGCTCGTCGGTGTTCGGCTCAAAAAACTGTCTTTCCCGAGTTCCGATGTAGATGGTCGGTTTTCGGTTTTGATGTTTTATAAATAGACAAAGGAATTCTTTGAGTCTATTGCAAAACAATTTCAGTAAAACGAAAGAAAATTCTCTTCAGTCATTTAATTATAGAATTCGCTTTTCTTCTGCCTCAATTCTTCATTATCAGACATGGCGCCTTCAAAGATTGAGGACTTCACTGAAGTCTCCACCTACCAACCATCCATGCCCGTCAAGCCCGTACATCAAGAAGGGCATTTGATGCACAGATCTCTCGCCCAACATCCTTACATGGTAGAGTCCGCTCGTGGCGTTGAACTCAAGTTATCGACCGGCCAAACAATCATTGACGGTTGTGCCGGCGCAGCAGTTGCCCTCATCGGCCACGGCAACGAGGAGGTCATACAAGCGATCACAGACCAAGCTCGCAAAGTCAGCTACGTCCACACACAATCCTACACAACGGCACCAGCTGAAGAGCTCGCCAATGTTATACTAGAGGGTAATCCCTATGGCCTTGAAAAAGCTTTCTTTGTTGGCAGTGGCAGTGAGGCTGTTGAGTCTGCTCTGAAACTAGCCCGCCAGTATCACTATGAGAAGGGAGAGCTCGATAGAGTGCACATTGTGTCTAGGCGCCAATGCTATCATGGCAACACGATGGCTACCATGTCTATTTCGACGAACAAAGCGCGCCGAGCTCCATACCATGGCTTCTTGTACCCTCATGTCTCTCACGTCTCGCCTGCCTTCGCATATCACTACAAAGACGACTCAGAGACCGAAGAGCAATTCACAGCAAGGCTTCTGCTCGAACTTGAGGAAGAGTTTCTACGCGTTAGTCCCAAGAACGTCGCTGCTTTCATCGCGGAAACAGTCGTCGGCGCGACGACGGGTTGTGTCGCTGCGCCGGCCGGTTACTTCAAGGGCGTCAGGGCCATTTGCGATAAATACGGTGTCATTATGATTCTTGATGAGATCATGTGCGGCGTTGGCCGAACAGGCACGTTTTTCGCTTTTGAGCAGGAGGGCGTAGTACCTGATATCACCACTATCGCGAAAGGTCTTGGTGGTGGTTATGCTGCCATCGCTGGTGTTCTCATTCACAAGAAGGTCGTTGATGTTCTCAGAAACGGATCGGCCGCTTTTAATCACGGACACACGTATCAAGCTCACCCTATTTCATGCGCTGCGGCATTAGCAGTACAGAAAGTCCTGAGACGCGAGAACTTGGTTGAACGATGTCGCGAGATGGGCCTTGTGTTGGAGAGGTTCCTTCGATATGAGCTAAAGGATTGCAGGTCCGTTGGTGATATCCGAGGTCGAGGCCTTTTCTGGGGCGTTGAGTTCCTCAAAGATGTGGCCTCCAAGCAGCCTTTTGATCCTTCGGCCAAGTTTGGTTTGTTGGTGCAGCAAATCGCTTTTGAGAAGGGCGTTGCGCTATATCCGGGCGGTGCTACGATTGATGGTGTTAATGGTGATCATATTCTGCTTGCGCCGCCTTTCACGATCACTGAAGATCAATTGGCTACTATATGTCGGGTGTTGAAGGAGGCAGTAGTGGAAGCCGAGACAATAATGCTCTCTTCATAGAAAGGGTAATCCCGAATTGTCTATTTAGAGATGTGATGTCAAAAATTAGTTAGACTTTACACTTTTATAGAATAATATATTCTTTTATAATTTATAGAATTTATTTCATCCTAGACCTAGCTTATATAAAACTATTAAATTGCTTATAC
>JAAOAJ010000070.1:0-23124 GCA_013781345.1 Fusarium coicis | reverse complement strand
CCCCCCCCCCGCACACACACATACACACAAATGTACTGTACATGTCATATTGGCGTGTAGAGACCAATGGTGGTGTAGTGTGTTTCCCTTTTTGGTGTAGTGCATCCGTCCGCTCCAACGCTGAACCTCAACACCATAAAACAGCATCGTGACTTACGCTTTCATCTCGTCGGTGGCATCTCTGCCCACCATGTGAAGAACTGCCAATCTTCCACCGGGATGTCTATCCATCCAGCCATCGAGCTTGAGTACCGAGTCTTCGAAGACGACGATTGTTTGACCAGCTGCGATCATCCTCTCAACCGCCGCAGCGGTCAAGATCTTGTCGCGGTTCATTTCGGGGTTGTGTGTGGCTTTTGGGTATATAAGAAATGTCGAAATGAAAGGAGAGACAATTAGGAGCAGAAAAAGAGAAAAGGGAAGAAGGAGAGGAAACAGTGAATCAAGTGTCACTGCAGGTAGGAAGAGAGAGTGGATATGAATGAAGAGCAAACAGAGCAGAACGGGGGATCACAGCAGCAAACAGCCGAGGCAGCACAACGAGATAAGTACTTCCACTAGCTCTCTCCCACTCTCATCAGGGGCACAGCTTGGGAAGCTATCCATTTATTCTCACATCGTACGTACGTACGTACCCCAATGGCGCATACTCGCCCCCCCTCCTCATGCCAATAGCCAAAAAAAAATAGCGTCTACGGAGTACTGGGGGAGGAGATTGAACCACATCTCATCTCCAGAAAACCCTTGTTGTAGCCAAGTCTTTTTTTTCTTCTTCTCGGGTGCAAGGACCACATATTAAACTGGTACTAAAAAGACCGAGGTGGAGATGGGTTCGTGAAACAAGCAAGAGAGTGAGTGAGCGTTGACCCCTGGTAGGTCAGTTAAGTTGCTGCGTCCCTAGATCTAGACCCGAGTGTGGCTTTGGACCGTGACAGTGACGGGACACGTTCTAGAAAATAGCTTATCTTTCTTCACCCTGCGCTTTTCGTATGCGAGTGATGGCGACGGATTGAAAACGTTGGACATTGATTGAACGAAAAGACACGAGAGATAATTACACGTATCGCATGTTCCATACTCTCATCCGTCTAGTAATTACGCGTAACAGCTACACTACTCAAAACACTTTCCGTACTCCGTACAGACCACTCTCCCACTCTCGTTCTCCTCGTTTTCTCTCTAACGCGTAATCGGATACCTCCCCCTCCAGGAATAGCTCCTCTTTGCTCCGTCCGAGTATGGATACGAAAATCCCTCCTCCACCGTCGGAAAACAACACGCGTTCTGGGTCCTGCGCCCCCCCGTTCTCCACTCCCCCCCTCGCCCCTGCTCAGCTAGCTCTACTTGCAGCGGGGGGGCGTTACAGTGCAGAGACCCTGAATTTTTTTGCTGCATGCTTTTTTCGGGATAGGGGATCTGGGTCCTGTCCCGCGGGTGCCCGTATTGGTATCGACGTTGGCCCGTACGCGTAAACGAAATAAACGAGAGCGAAGTTAAACAGAAAAGGAGGCATGTTCTAGAATAAGGGTCTTTATCGTCAAAAGTATAATTGCTGCAGGGTATCTCTCGGCATTTGTTGGGTGTTACGTACGTACGATGTGTTGCACGTGGTGAACTCTGTTGGAAGCTTGTCATGTTCTACACGAAACCAACTTGAGTAAGGTATCTCTACAGAGTACAGTAGCTTCAAAAGGGGCACGCCAATCTTAGTGTAGAGTAGCGACGTGCTCATGACAACATGCCATGAATCGAACCACACAAATATTCAACCAAATTTGGCTGACGAGAAAATAAGAACCTGTTTTTCGTAAACGGCGCAGCAGGAAAGCGACCTAATTACCTAGCTACCTACCTCCTTCAGTAATCAACCTTGCGCCTTTTTCGCACACTATCGCCACATTCATAAGAAAGGGGTTTGGCTTCAGCGAGCTAAGCTTTAGATGACCCCTGTTGTTCTGTGGCGTTGGGAGATTAATGTGTCTCCGTAGAACTGGGTGTCCAATCCTATGGCGAAAAATTAACGTGTCAAGATTAAACTCTATGCAGCTGTAACCCAGATCTTGCTAGCGCCCCACGTTTTATCTTGAGTGCTGTTGTGTTGGTGGGTGGTGGCTAGGGTGGGTGGGCCAATCTTATCTTATCGCCGTTTGTGTCTGGGGCGGTTAAATAAAATGAGATGGGGATGGATTTTGGGATTGGGACTTGGGTTGGATGGTGTAGGGTAGTGATGATGATGCGACGGTATGTTCCGTTGAACATTGATTTAAACAGTTGAATGGGACAAAGGTTAATTGAACGAGGTTGGTATTGAGAAGATGATGATGATGATGTATTGTTCAGTGGCTTTTGAATCGTCTGCCAACGTTGCATCAGTGAACCCCTCATTGCGTGATCTACCGAATATCTCATAGCGTTGCACCGTAACAAACCACTCACACCCAGATACCCCATTCACAGTCACTCAACAAGCATCATCAATATGCCCTCCCAAGACTTCACCCAAATCCCCATCATCGACATCTCATCCCCCACGCCCCAAACCCTCTCCCATCTCCGCACCGCCCTCACACAAATCGGCTTCCTCTACATCTCCAACCACTCCGTCCCCACCTCCACAATAACAGCCCTCATCAACATCCTCCCAGACCTCTTCGCCCTCTCCCCTTCAGCAAAACAAGAAATCGCCTTGGAAAACTCCCCTCACTTTTTAGGCTACAGCGCTGCTGGTACGGAAACTACAGCTGGGAAAACGGATCTGAGAGAACAGGTTGAGCTTGCGACGGAACTTGAAAGAGCGCCTGATGATGCACCGCTGTACGATGGGCTGAGGGGTCCGAATCAATGGCCGTCTGGACTTCCGGAGCTGAAGCATGTTGTGACGCGGTATATTGAGGAAATGACACTATTAGGGGAACGCTTTTTGAGACTTGTTGCGAAAGCTCTTGATCTTCCGGATGACATCTTCTTCTCATACTTATCCGACCAACATCGTCTTAAATTAGTCCACTACCCAGCTTCAACAACATCATCCCAAGGCGTCGGTCCTCACAAAGACTCCTCAGGATGGTGGACCTTTCTCCTCCAAGCATCCCCCCAAGTAAACGGTCTCCAAGTCCTCAACAAATCCGGCTCATGGATCGACGTCCCCGCCATCCCGGACACTTTCGTCGTCAACATCGGCCAAGCATTCGAAGTCGTCACCAACGGCGTATGCAAAGCGACTACACACCGCGTCTTATCTTCCCCAGAAGAACGATTCAGCGTTCCGTTCTTTCAAGGTGTGCGACGTGATTTAACAAGACACGAGGCGATGACTTCGCTGAAGGAGCATTTTGAACGCTGGGGTGAAGGCGAGGAGGCGGGTGAGGCGGGAGCGGTGGATAATCCGTTTGTGAAGGGGTTGTATGATACCTGGGGGGAGACACAGTTGAGGACAAAAGTTAGGAGTCATAGGGAGATTGGGAGGAGGTTTTATGGGAGTGTTTATGAGAGGTACATTGAGGATTCTTGATGACGCGGGGTTGTGAGGAAGTGTCCGAGAACTTTCCGTGAGGGTATAAAGCTCCGAGATATCTTCACTCCGTTCAATTGCTTCAAATTTACTCTGTATCAATTGATGATTGACAGTACATCAAGATGACAGTCGTATTACCCGCGCGACAGAGATTTACAGCCCGTAGTGGCAATGTATACTCATACATCTTCATCCCTCCAACCTCCCAATCAACAACCCTTCTCTTTCTTCACGGCTTCCCATCAACCCTCACAGACTGGACCCATCAAATCCAACACTTCTCATCCGAGGGATACGGTGTCGCGGCCCTTGATCTGCTCGGCTACGGTGAAAGTAGCAAGCCAACAGATGTTAACGCGTACCGCCTCAAACCGATGGGCGACGATGTCATCGAACTTCTCGACCATCTGAACCTCAAAACTATCGTTGGAATTGGCCACGATTTCGGCGCGACGCTCTTATCCAGAATGGCAGCTTATTATCCCTCGCGCTGGGAAGCTATCGTGTTTCTAGCCGTCGGACCGCCGAAGCTGGGGACGCCATTCGACGTTGACATGATCAACACCATGACCAAGCAATTCCTGGGGTACGAGATGCTCGGATACATCCCATGGCTAGCCGACTTCACCTCGCAGGAAATTCTCGAGAAGAACGCTGAAGCGGCGATGAGTCTTGTGTTTTGTCGCGATCGGGAGGAGTGGGAGACGTGGTTTCATCCTCTTGGCAAGATGGAGGAGTTTGTGCGTCAAGACCGCAGACTTCCCATCGCATCATGGTATACCCAAGAAATGCAGAAAGCACATATCAAGGCATTTGGTTCGGAATATGGGTATAAAGGCGTGTGTCGATGGTATCGCATGTGGAAAGACAACCTCTTCGCCGCTGACGAACAAGGCTTTGAAGACTTTCACATCTCACAACCCGTTCTCTTCATCGTCCCATCAGAGCCCGAACAATCTGCCACCCAACAGCAACAAATGATTTCATCCTGGGCCCCCAATCTCCAAACCATCAAGCTAAACACCAGCCACTGGATCCATATCCAAGCCCCCTCCTCGACCAACGCTACAATCCAAAACTTCCTCACCTCAAGCAGGCAGACTTAACTGCTCAGGCCTCAACCAATCAAACGTATCCAAAAGATCAAAATTGAAATCTAACTGCGTCGGAATATCCCAATCTAGCGTATCCAGCGCTCCTCCGCCTGCAATCGGCGCATTGAGGTTATGGTCTAGTACACCCTGTATTACAGCTTTGCAGTCTGCGCAGAGATCGGCGTTGGGGGCGGGAGGTCGGACCCAGTCGAGGAAGCCGATTAGAAGACTGAGCTTTTGGATTATGGCGGAGCGGCTGAGTTTCGGGCAGTCGGGATGGGTGCCGCGGAATGTTGGGCGGAGGAGTTCGAGGCAGAGGATACCGCCTCCGGGGGCGGCGAAGGCCATGAGCTGCAGGTGTTAGATTGAGAAAGGATGATGGTTTGAGTACGTACAAGCCATTCGAAATCTCGTCTCATGCCGGAGAAGCGATCTTGGTGTGTCCAGAAGAGAAGTGTCAGGGTAACCATCTCAAAGCTAATCGGGAGCAAACGGTTCTCATCAATGTGACCGAGTCGAAGCAATAGTCTCTCTACGAAGAAGAGATTCTGCATGTATTCTAGTCGGATAAGAATTCGTGAATATACCTTTTGGACATCGCAGTCCGGATCGTCGAGTTCGTCGGATCGGTGGATGAGATTAGCTGGGAAGCTCTCATAAGTCCTCTCAGCGCGAGCCTTGATCTCACTACCCTAGTCAGCACAGGACTCATAAACATGAAAGTGACGTACGTTAGACTTTCAAAAGTGACCTTGACGCTATTCGCAAGTGCAATCTCAAGGAGCTCATCCTTGATGTAAGCAATCTGCGACCGCGCCCTAACCATAGACGATCCTTTCAGATCACCCACATGGCGAAACCCATTGGAATCCAGCTCTTGCACCGCATGGCGGATGGTAGCTTGATCAGATTCAAGGTCCAAGTCTGTCAGGTCGAGTGGCAGAGGGGACGAGAAGAAGCGGCGGCTGAGCAGCGGTGGACGGCCTGTGAAGGAGACGAGGATTTTGTCGATGTTGAAGACGCGGGCGGTGATGCGACGTCTGTGTTCGGAGCAGAGAGAGGGGATGTAGTTTGTGTCTTCTGAACCGACGTGTCGACCAAGGAACGTGAGGAGTGCAACGGTCTCTGCAAAGTAGCGCCAGCATGTCAAACCTGCCATCGTCAGCGATCGTCAACTCATGGGTGAACACCAACTCACCTGCATCGCCTGAGACGAGAGACTCAGTGGTGACTCGTCGGTAGCAAAGATACAGCATAATGTCATTCCCAGGTGTGAAATGTCTCGCCAGCTCAATGCAATACCCCAAACACTTCACCACAACCGGCGCATCAAAACTCGGCGATCCATCCCAATACGTCCATATCAACCCAACCGACTCCCAACGAATATTACTCCCCGTGAACTGATCAGTCCAAGCCTTTGCACTTGAATGCTCATCGCGCAGAGGCCTCGCCGTGTTATGGCTTACATGCCGCGCCACGACATCCAAGTCCGCATCATCTCGCGATGAGAGATACCGTCCCCAGTCTCTATGAAGCGTGTTGATAATCTCCTGGATAGCTCTAAAGATCCATCCGTCTGTGAGACAGTGAAGTCTATGCGCCATAACATCATGCTGAGACTGAGGTAAACACCGAAGAACGTAAAGACTCATCTCCCTCAAGTGAGACGGGAGGTCAATCACACTCCTACCCCTCGGCGCCCTCGGCTCAACGACTTCAACGGGTGGCCCGTGGACGAGCGAGAGGCTATTGCGCGTTTCCTCAAAGACAGCATTGTGACTGGTGAAGCCGAGATAACCAGGAGCCACGGCGGGTGAAGGCGTCGAGTCATTGCTCGGTGGAGGTTGAGGTTGAGGTTCGGAGCGGACTGGGGACCGAAGCCGTTGCTTCTTGACCGTGGCGCCCGAAACGGTGTAGACGCAGGTCTCGTTCCGCTTTCTGCAGCGTGAACAGGTTGGCTGGCCGTGGTCGCAGGCTACTTTCCGCGCTCGACATGGATCGCAGGCTTGCGGGCGACCGTTTAGGCGTAGGAGGAGAGGGGCCGTTGACATGGTGCCATTGAAAAATGCTGATGAATCCGATGATGATAAATCTTGATTCTCGGCTTGGAGATTGCTTCGGCTTGAGATATCGGTCTCGAAATTGTGTGGGTGTTGCGTTTGATGTGAAAATAGAGTGCCAAATGTGGGGTTCGGCCTGAAAATAGAGTACTCGGCTTGACTTGGTGGACTTGGTGGACTCGGCTTGACAATCAGTGGCTTCGGCTCGAACTCGATGGACTCGGCTCGAGAATAATGGAGAGTCGGGGTCGAGTACCCACTTGGTTCAGCTCGGCTTACAGGGGTTGATACTGCTTTTGGCTCGCCGAGTGGTGACGCAGAGTGCGGAATGTGTCACTCGGAGTCGGATCGAAAGCCTTCAATCATGCAGGGCTGACAAGATGTGATCCATTTCAAGGGCGCTGAGATGTCCTTTTTTAACGTTTGTGACTCAATCGCTTGATGGTGTGTAAGTTCAGTCTGAGTATAAGTAGAAGCTGTGCCCCCGAGATTTGAGGCATCAGATCAAGATACATCAGCATCAATACAGTTCACAGTCTACAAGACATTTACACTACACTAAAAGAAACACTCTACTACACACTTATAAAACAACAAACAACATCTTCAACATGTCGAACCCTACATACAAGATCGCCAATGTCTCCGAGACAACACTCGTTGACACAACAAAGCCTTCAACAAGTACCAAACCTGGTATGCCTCATTCACATCCTCTCAATCACCCCCACTAACAAACCAGGTCTTGAAACAGCACCGCATAAACCTTCACTCAAGGAAAAGATCCAGAGGAAGCTCGCAGGCTCAGTCGACCCTACAAAAAAGCCAGCTGATCCCTATAAGTCATGGGAAGCTCGATCAGGTCAGCAAGACAACCACTTTACCCAAATGCCAAAGCTAATGCGTTTCTAGTAGCACTGCTCTAAATGGACCGAAACATGGTACCGTGAATTTTGCTAGAGATATGGACGTATGGGCGCACGCTATGATTGAACTTGTCTTTTTCTTTTTGTTGTTGGCTGGATATATCCCTGTATCAGAATGAACTGATCTGTCACTTTGCCTTATGATCTAATAAAATACCACACACTGGTGCTTATTCCCATTCCTTCGGTCCCAACGTCAGCCCCAACCAGCCGGTAAAAGTAAGCCCATGCCACGACTGCCGCGCAATATCGGCAGATGCGGGCGTATAAACCCCCCAGTAGCGTAGCGTAATCGGAAGCATCGGGGTAAGAATAAGCGCGCTTCTCGCATTCACTTCGAGTCCGAGACATCCTCTCTCTTGGAGACCTCCCACTCCGAGCGGAGGACCTCTCTCTTCGTGTAGATGACGCTCTCATCGGTCCAGAAGTGCACGCGGCTTCCAAAATGGTGCTGCGCGATGACGAAGATCTCCTTGATGGTGTCGACGACGGTGGCGTCGAAGACGCTCGTGCTGCGCAGGCTGTAGAACAGGTCGCAGTTGTTGGGGTCGGCGGGGATGCGCGGGTTGTTGGTGAGCGCGAAGTGGACGAAGCGCTTGTCGAGGAACTTGGGGAAGTCGGCGTCGGAGGGGAGGATGAGAAGACGCGCTTCTTCGTCGGCCTTGTATATGGCTGTTAGGTCGTCGAGGAATTCGGCGTACCTCATTTTGTTCTCCGGGGTTGGGCAGAGGAGGGGGAAGATGTCGAAGCCGCATTCAAAAGACATGATGAGGATGGCTCGAGGCGAAGGAATGTGTTTAGGAGGGTGAGGATGGAAGAGATGTTGCGATGGAGAGTCGGGATGGAGTTGAGGGGAGAGGGATGTCGATGGTTGAGCAGCATTGCTTCGCGCTCCTGCCTGGCGCTGGCAGCGGCGAGCTGTTTGCTCCAGCATTTATGCAGAATTTGTGTTTGGAGGCTTAAACAAACATCTAATCCATCTGATCAGACTCGCGACACTCTAACCTACAAATCTTGCCTCGAAAGTTGAACCATAAATTAAGCTTCATGTGCAAACTTTCGCGTATGTGCATGTCCAAGAAAGGATTGAGAGACCTACAGGCATGATCAAGCCGCTGCACTAGTAGAGATTACCTCCTTTTCGCCAGTTACAAGTGTAGATGGTTCGCGGTGTTAGGCGTCTGCCTCCCTTTTGTTTGCATTGGCGAATGCCGGCAAATGAAGTCATCGCCAAATGAGTGGACTCGAGATCCAGGACTTCCTGTAAGGTGCACAAGCGTATGAACGCACATAACAAAGACTATGAAGGCAAGACTGATAGAATTAGATCGAACAACATTTCTTGAAGCTCACAGAAGAAGTAGTCCGCTGAGTGCGACGTACAGCTGCATCCCGAGTTCAGGCTCTTTCTTCATTATTGCAACTTCACAAGCAAATGCGCCACGACCAAGTCTCGGCTCAAATGTAGCGTCAAAACATAAACCACACATCCTCCACTGGATAAATGGCTAAAGATGCGAGATTCTGAGACAGAAGGGCTCCCCTACTACCTCAATGGACTCAAGCTTGCTCCACTCATGGAGTTCTTGAGTACCCAAGGTATGCTCCAGCTAGATCATCTAGGACTGTGTGAGTGAGGCTTGCATCAAAGCGAGATGGGAAATCCTGGGATCCAACGCAAGGAAATGTTGGCAAGATGGATTGGACAGTCGCGCACAATTGCTGACACCTCATGCTACCAACCAGCATCCTTCAGGATCCACGAGCCTGACCAGAGCGTTACGTCCAAGTCTGACTGATGAGCCGGCTATCTCATGTAAGGAGGCGCAGGCTTTGAGCTCAAGTGTGCCTAAGCAACGGTTTCATGGGCAGCCTTTCCGTACCCGTATCTCTGATGCCTTGCTTGGGATCAGAACAGCATTGCCGGTGTTACAGATTTTCGCTGAACCGGTTGGGTTTATGTGTGTTCAAGTCTCTCCTGTCATGGCCCAGGCTGACAAACAATATTGTAGAGTACAAGCCCTCACTTTCCGCTCCGTCCAATGGGACCGCGTGTCTAAGTTGAGAATGGGGTCAAGGCGAGACCCAGTGTCTTGACAGCGTTAGATGGCCCAGAGATGCCCCCTTAGGCAAGAAGACTATTGGAAAAGCACGGCCAAGCTCCAAGAGCGCTGCGCAAGAGGTTGCGGTGGCTGCTAACTGGTTCAGTAGTATATCCGACGGATATATGAAACATCGTGCTAGTGCAGTAAATTGACCCTGTCAAATGTAGGAAAGGTTCGCCTGTAGCTTACTATCATTGGAAGAGCACTTAGCCCAATCTTGAAGGTTGAGTTGCGAGTTAATGCTTTATCGGGATGTTGGTAGAGCTGGGGGTCTTATGATCGAAGGTAACTGGGACAAGTGTAGACAAGACGGCTCTAGCCAAGCAGAGCTAGAGGTCCAACTTCCACGACATTACTTTCCTCCAGTGTTTCCACCATCATCTCCATCGCTGTAATCTTAACGTCCATACTCTTGCATAAATTCTTGACCTCTGCCTCCGCCTCCTCAACCTCCGCAAGTGTGTAGTACCCCCACTGCTTATTACACCTCATCCTATGCATCCCATTCCAATACCTAACCCTCTCCCCAAAACACTCCTTCGCAATAACGAGTACCTCGAGGACATGAGCAACAGCCACTTCGCGTGGGAAACTACCGTCTCCGAAGCTGAGGCGGAAACTTAGGAAGTAGTTGCAGTGTTCAGGATTGGCGGGGATTTTAGGGAACTTGGGGAGCGTAAAGTAGTAGAAGGCGGCGTCGGCGTCGGTTATGAGGAGCGGTTTGGAGGTAGAGGGATGGACTTGGGAGGAGAACGTTATTCTGAGGCGGGCGAGGAAGAGAGCGTAGAGGGATTGGTTGGAGGGTGTTGAGGGGAGAGGAGGGTAGATGCTGAAGCCGCACTCGTACTCTACGGTCATTTTGGGAGCTGGGCTTGTGATGTTAGTACAATTCTGAGATGAAGAGAAGTAGAGAACTTGCCGGTTTGGCGTAGTGGTGATGGTCAACGGTTGTACTTCGAGCCGCAGACGGAGACTCGATAAGTGACGAGACGAGACGAAATAAGGGGTCGCTGGCATTTCTCAACCTGGCAGTATATCTGGACTTATACGGCAACCTTCGAGGTTATTGTTTTGTCGACATCGTCTGTCTGTATAATATGATGTGTCCGCTGTCATGTCATTGCAAAGCCCACCTCCGCATTTGATGTTGTCAACCCATGATGTTCTTTGTTCAGACAAGGCGACCATGTGACCTCTTTGAGGTCAATTCGACATCTGTTCTAACACAAAAGAAGTATGATTACAAGTATATTTATGAGGAACCCCGCATTGGAGAATTAATTGAATTGTAGCGTGATCGTGACAGAGTTCGTGAAGCAAACTTAATACAGCAACAAGGTCATCCACGATGTTAATTTTAAGCCTCCCGAACGCCCAGCCATTGGAATCGCTACAGAACACGTAACAGAAACCTTCACCTTTCTCTACCACCAATTGACCCTTCAAAAGGGCACCATCGCTCTCAATTTGAACGGCTCCGCCGAAAAAGCCTTGATATGTCCATCATCGCATGTGACCGACAACTTGTCGAGTTGTACCGTTGAAGGTTTAAAGGAAAGAACAAAGCTTGTTGTGCTCTTTACTTACGGGAGGACTGCTGATGGAACCAAAACTGCGAGAGTGACGTTATAAGAGGGTTCGGGCAACGCCACAAGATGATCGAGGATGAAATGCGCGTCAAGGGAGAGGAGAAAGGGGAACCCGCAGGGGATTGAACTTCATTTACGGCTTCGAGGCTTGTGATGGATGCGAGTTGGATCATATGTGCTCCTACGGTGTTTTCAGCGCCAGTAACAAAAGCCTTGTTGCTTAGATTATTCTTTGACCGTGGTGTTGGCTTTGGAGGACCTGCGCTGACGAAGAGAGCTTGCCATGCTGTAAGCGCCACAGTCACTTTCGGCCCACGATGGCTTCTTCGGCTTAGATTCAATTTCGATTGTGAGATCAGTAGCATACTGTGCCTACATTTATCTAACCACGAGGCTCATCACGCAACTTTAACTCGACTTCCCCCAGCAAGTTGATCAACTCCAGCGAACGCATACGTCAGAGAATATACAGCTCTATGATATGTCCCAGGCCGCGCTCATCTCATTGCATTACCTTGACAAGACAGTTATTTCCGGGAAGGGTACATCGTTGCTTAGCGTCACAGAAGAAAAAGGGTGGAGGCGAAATACCCAGACCTCGGTCTTGGAATACCTGATACTGTACGAATTGCGTGCATTAGATCAGATCAGATGACGTTCCATCTGATAAGATCATCTCAATGAGCGATTTTCACAGACCCGTTGTTACCAGAAAAGCAGCCAATTAGACAAGTAAGCGATGACATGTTAAAATTCAAGGGTCCCCACGAGTTCAAGGCCGGTGCCGGACATGACGATGCCGAGGTTGTACTGTAAATAACGTCAGGCACGAGGATGCTTCATAAATGTATGGTGATGAAGATCTTTGAAGGATTAGAAAGGCCCCTGGGTAAAGGACTATCAGTAAATGCCATATCAAACTGCATGCATTTGTCTCACAGGGCATCGCATCTCCACCACATTGGACGGTTCTTCACCCCACCATCAAGCCCCGAGTTTGGTGATAGGCACATCCAGCCCACTTGAGTGGCTCCCGCATGGACGCGGCCCAAATCAAGAAGGCCGATAAATACTGTTGTATAAGTACCTTACCGCCGCCACAAAAAACCTGTTCTTTGCTCACACAGAATTTCTACCGCAGTATGACTCTTTTCATCAATGGCAAGATCCTCTCCAGGACTGTCGCCAGCTTGGCCGACGAACCCACCTTTGCTGAGAGCATGTACATAAAAGACGGCATCATTCAAGCCGTCGGCACAAACGATGAAGTACAGGCAAAAGTCACGGGGGATGATGTTGTCACGCAGGATCTCGCGGGGAAGACGGTCCTGCCGGGCTTTGTAGATGGGCATATGCATCTTTTGCTACTGGGCCAGTCGCTGAGAAAGATTGCGCTGGAGGGATGTAAGAATCTGGATGATATTCTTCACGAGCTGCGCACGTACGCAAAAGCGAATCCGGATGTTCCACGGATCATGGCAAAGGGATGGATGCACTCCATGACTCCCGATGGAGTGACGGCCAAGATTCTGGATGAGATTGACGAGAGGCCGATTTATGTTGATACAAAGGACATGCACTCGACGTGGTGCAACTCAGCGGGCTTGAAGGAGATGAAGGTCGCTGATCTGGAGGATCCGCCTGGTGGTATCATCGAGAGGGACGAGAACGGCAAACCATCTGGTGTTCTCAGCGAAGCGTCCATTCTGTCGATTGTCTGGCCGACACTTGCGCAGCTTGCGTCGAATGAGGAGCGGATTGAGTGTATGCTCGCTGCGTTCAAAGCGTACCATGCGTCAGGATACACGGGGATAATCGAGATGGCGATGGATGAGTACAGCTGGGAGAGTCTCGTTGAGCTGAAGAGGAGATACCCCGACGTGGCGATGCGCGTTACGGCGTATTGGATTGTCAAGCCTGCTGATACGGTTGAAGAGCGTATGAGACAGGTCGACAGGGCGATCGAACTTGCGAAGCAGTATAGTCTTGAGACGTCGCCTGATCTTCGCATCGCGGGTATCAAGATCATCTGCGACGGCATCATCGACGCCTGCACGGCATATCTCTCAGAACCATACTCTTCAGTTGCTTCACCGCCGCCGTTCTGGTCGAGAGAGGATCTTGAACCTGTTGTCAAACAGGCCGCTGATGCAGGAATCCAAATAGCCCGTCATGCCATCGGTGATGCAGCGATTCACATGGCGGTCGACATGCTCGAGAAGTACGGCAAGCCAGGAGCCAGACACCGAATCGAACATCTCGAAGTCTCTTCCCCTGAAGACGCAAAGCGCCTTGGTAAACTCGGCCTCACGGCTTCCATCCAGCCCGTCCACGCCGACCCAGCCATTCTGCGCGCATGGCCACGCCTCATCGGCCCCCGACGCGACCGCGCCTTCGCATACCGCGAATTCGCCGACTCGGGCGCCCTCCTCGCCCTGGGCAGCGACTCTCCCACGGCCCCCTGGAACCCCCTGCACAACGTGTACGTAGCGGCTACACGACGTTCAGCGCGGGAGCCAGAGTGTGAGGAGGTGGTGAACGAGCATTTCAAGCTGGGAGTGTGCGAGGCCGTTGTCGCGGGATCGCAGGGCGCGGCGAGGAGTGTTTTTCAGGATGGGAGGGTTGGGACGCTGGAGGTGGGCAAGTTTGCGGACTTGGTTGTGGCGGATATGGAGTGGGATAGTAGGACGTTGTTGAAGGCTGAGATTAGGGAGACGTGGTTTGCTGGGAAGAGGGTTTGGAGTCTCGAGGGTTGATTGATGCTGGGAGCGTGGTGTTGGTGGGAGTATAAAATGAGATAGACAATGAAATGGGTGATCTTTGAGACTGTTCAGCGAATTGAGTACGGTGAGGGTTGATACTCTAGCTACCCATCCCTGCATGTTACGTCGATGTTGATGCCAACGTTGAATGTTCAGCTATGTTCACACATTTCCTCGTCGTCTCCATCTCAATCCATCACCACCCCTCAATCAATGACGCACTCACCTCATCCCTATCACAACAATCATTAGCCCATCTCTCATCTATCAGAAATACAAACACGCCAAGTTTATCTCTCTACATACGAGTATCTCCAAACCTAACATCCTATCTCCTCCTTCGCTCCCAATTCTAGCCTCCGCGTTCTCCACCGCCCTCTTTTTTTTTTTTTGTTTTCCGCGGGAAAACCTAGGCACCACCAACCAACCCCATCAGCTCATTCCCCCGCATCTTTTAGTTAACTTACCTATCTCAGTACAGTGGATGCACTGAGGGAAACAACCCCTGGCTAGCGGTATCTCAGCACCTCCACTCAACTTATCGCAACTTTGGCTCCACCTACTGATACCCCGGATCATGAATCGTATAATCGCCCCCGGGTTCAAAAAGGGCGCTCAGTCGCTGCTTGTTTCCACCCAGCAGGACGGGAATCTCTCTCGGTCATCTCCTCTCTGATCACTTGCAATACTCATCATGGCTGATAAACACGACATCGAGGTGGACAAGAAGATCATCCCTCTTGACCACGACGACGTAGAGGCAGACATCAAGAACGGCACCGTCACTGACCTCGACGAGGCAGAGCTCTTCCTCCAGCAACATGGCATCGCTCACTCCCGCCTAGGCGAGCTCATGGCCGATGAAGACGCCCTCAAGAAACTCCGCAAGAAAGTCGACTGGTCTCTCATGCCGCTGCTCTGCGGAACTTATCTTCTTCAATATGTCGATAAGCAGGCCCTCGGCTACTCAGCTGTCTTTGATCTCTTCTCAACGACTGGCATGACCTCAGATGAATACTCCTGGATGGCGTCCATTTTTTACTTTGCTTACCTCGTTGCTGAGTGGCCTGCTTCGTACCTTGCGCAGCGTTTGCCAACTGGTACTATCGTCAGCACGTTCGTTATCACCTGGGGCGCTATTCTCTGCCTCACAGCAGCGTGTCAGAACTTCGCTGGTCTAGCAGTCTGTCGTTTCCTCCTCGGCACCTTTGAGGCTGTAATCACACCAGCTTTCATGCTCATCGTCTCGCAATGGTTCCGACGTGAGACACAGCCTGCGCGCGCAGGTCTGTTCTACTGCTTCAACGGCTTCGGCGCCATGTTTGGCGGTATTCTCTTCTACGGCGTCGGCCAAGCCAAGGGGTGGGATGTCTGGCGGACCATCTACGTGCTCTGCGGCGGACTGACCATCTGCTGGGGTATAGTCTTGTTCTTCTTCCTGCCCAACAACATCCTTACTGCGAAGAGGTTCAGCGTTGAGGAGCGTGCGATGCTGATTGCGCAGAGCGCGAGAAACAAGACTGGTGTGTTTAATAGGAAGATCAAGTGGAATCAGATCAGGGAGGTGTTTGTGGACTCGCAGATCTGGTTACTGTTCTTCTTTGTGCTGTTGAATGAGGTTATCAATGGTGGTATTGCGAACTTTTCCAAGTTGATTGTTAAGGGGTTCACGCATGATGCGCTGTTGACGACGGCGTATGGTATTCCGTACGGTGCTTGCAACGCCATCTTCATGTTTACGGGACCGTATGTTGCGTCCAAGTTCAAGAACGTGAGGACAATCGTCATGTGTGTTTGGCTTCTGCCCACGCTCATTGCTGTTACGCTCTTCTGGCAACTTCCTCGCTCCAACAAGGGCGGTCTCCTCGCTGGTTACTACATGGTGAGTCCTCAACCTTCCTCAATCGCACCCTTACTAAATATTTAGTGCGCTTCCTTCGTCGGAGCCCTCATCGTAGCCCTTCAAATGCCCGCCTCAAACGTCGGCGGCTACACAAAGCGAACCACCGCCACAGCCTTTGTGTTCCTCGCATACTGCATCGGCAACATCATTGGTCCCCACGGCTTCATCGGCTCCGAAGCACCAATCTACCAGACCGGCTGCAAGCTCATTATCGGCTGTGTAGCAGGCCAAGTCGTCATTGCGATTGCTCTGCGCTTCGTGCTCATCCGTCGAAACCGTCTTCGTGACGCTCAGGGTCCTGTTGTGGAGGATGAGAATGCCGTGTTGCAGGATCTCACTGACTTTGAGAACCCCAACTTCCGATATTCTTACTAGTTAGTTGTGGGAATTGGTTTATGATGTCATGAGTGTTTGTTTGTTTAGTTAGTGTTGGTCAGACTCAATTGAAGCTTTGGTCTTGGACCCTGCGTACCCCGGATTCGGTGATGACTCGGGACCCTGTGCGTGAAATCTGGGGTATTCCACTTTGACGCTGGTTTTACGTAAAGGAATAAATGTGAGCGGATGGTCATGCACGATCCTAGGTTACTGACCCTGGGGTTCCTTGGCAAGATGGGGCAGACATGGGCTAAGTTAGTCGGTCGAGGCGATGTTTGTTTCTCCGGACTTAACACCTTCACTTGTTCGACGGAGTCATGCACTCTGAACCAACAGCTTAGTTTCATTCAACGTTTATCTAGTCCTCCCACTTGGACGATACCCTCCACCAAAACTCACACTGCTCATCTCCCCACGTAAACTCAACCAACTCAGCTGCCTTCCCAACCCCCGTCCCCCCAGCCCTCTCATCATTCCCTCTCCCAAGCACCATTGTCTTTCCCTTTCCGCCCTCAAACGGTGTCCACTCTGGTCTATGCGAAAACTTGCCCTTTATAGCGTTCGGATTACCCTTTGTGATGAAACTAGTACAATACGCATGGAACTGGCCAGCTATTTCCTTCTGCGCAGGTGAAATCTCACGAACTTCACGGTTAAATGTCTGATATCGCATTTGATCACCGTGATTTGCGCCAAAGAGGGCGGTTTTGTTGAGGGCCCAGTGGTATAGATATGCGGGTTCCGCGTTGGGGTGGTATGTTGACCATATTACGGTTTGGCGGACGGGGCATGTGTATGCGTAGTGGCCGTATGCTGTCTCGAGGCGTTTATACTGTGATCCTACGCCAGGAATACCACGAGTGTCGAGATGTGGTGAGTCGGGGTTCGTGGAAGGATCAGGATACAACTTCTCAAGTTCCGCAACCTCAGCCTTTGTGAGATGCGGGAGAAGCTCACGAAAGAAGCCTGTGAAATCTTCAGGTTTATCGGCCGTTCGGGGAACGTAGAAAGCACCCTCGTTCGCAGCGGAGCCCGTCAAGATGGGAACTCTATGGAACTTGCCAGACTTCCATGCTTCAATAGGTCGGCGTGAAATGACGCCTCCGTCGATGACAGGCTGCCATGCCCAACGAATAGAAGGATCTGAGCGTCGAAACACCTCTTTTCCTGCTCTGTCCACAGTCTCAGAAGGGAGTCCTCGGAGGCAGGCGAGGATCTTTGGATCTTTGAGGTTCTTGAAGTGTGAGCATGGTGTCAGGTCGAGAAGTTCCCGGAAATGCTGGGTGTTGAGAGCAGCGCTTGGAGGATGGACTGCGCGTGCGGTATGAGCTCCTGAGTCCATGATTGCTTTGTGAAATAGCTTCTTGGGCTGATTGATGTCCATAATAAGATGTCCGATCTGTAAGTGTCAGCAACAGCTTGAAGCAAAAAGGGAGGCTACTTACACCGTGAGCTGCAGCACTCAGTCCCATGACGGTAACATCATCAGGGTCACCACCAAACGCAGCAATGTTCTCTTGAACCCACTCAAGCGCAACATACATATCCTTCAGTCCAAGGTTCAGCAGACCTTCTTTAGCAGTCAATTCAGTATTCAGTCCTCCGAAGACACCAATGCGATATTGCATGCTAACAGCGATGTACGGCTCTTCTGAGAAGGCAAGCATGGTATGCGAATTATGCATCCTCGCTGCACCACGATTGAACGCCCCTCCGGGAATCAAGACCGCAACAGGAAGTTTTCCCTTGCTGGGTGAGTGGCCCTTCTTACACCAGATGTTGATGGTGAGACAATCCTCTGATTCATAATCTGGTCCCAGAATGGGGTCTTTGAGGAAGGGGACGAGTTGTATACCAGGACATCTTCAATAGTCAGTACCAACTTCAATACGATGCCTTGGGAACTTGCCTTGGTCCTAGGTAATAAGCTTCAATCGTCTCATTGCTCTCGCCCACTGGCTCAGCATGTCTGAACCGCCGTTCACCAACCGGAGGCAACGCATACGGAATCCCCATGAATCCCTCCAACGGCTCAGGATACGTCCCATCATCAACAAACTTCCCAATAACAGTCCCCTGCTTGATCCTCACGGAGGGCAAGGCCTCTGGTCCAGAACATCCAAAGACATCAGGATACGCTGTAAACGCAGCGGCCAAGAGGACAGGCAATACAGCCAACCACGCCCACGAACTTCCCTTGCGTCCAGCCATGTTCGATTATGATAACATCTAATCTTGAGCCATGGTATGCTAGCTACACGATCGTGCTATTTAGATAACAACCATTGACACTTTTCCGTCGGGCATAACGTCCAAGTTCCCCGGATTAGTTCCCCGAGACTTTCCTATCTGGGTGTCTTGCAAGGAACCAAGTGGGAACGCTGATGCACAGAGTGTAGAGCTACGGCTGTCAAATTTGAGATTCGTGCTGATCGGCTGCTAAGCTTGGCCTCCGAGACGATAAGTTATCAGGCAGTTGGCCGCGGGAAACCTGCACCCTTGTCGAGATAGTGGTGGAGTCTGATCTGAAATCCGGGGTAAGCTGCATGCAGGGAGCTTTGACGAACGGAACAACGGCAGACTAAGAAACGCTATGTGTTCGATGATATCAGAAATATGCTGCTCTGAGATGAATTAGACCGACCCACGTATGCTGTCTATCCAAAAACGCCAAGATGATGAGATGCCGAGATAACATGCTAACTAAATCACAATTCCACGCTGGGACCATCCCCCTCTACCTTTCCAGGCCCAGATCAGTAATCCAACAGCAACCCACACAGTTACAGTCTCAGCCCAATAAGTTGGAGCATAGCACTGTTCACCGTAGCAGAATAAATCACCGCGCTCTTCACTGCCAGGGGCAGACTTTGAGTTGTTCGCGCCGTTCTGATACGTCGCTGAGTAGACGAGTCCCCAGAACGTAGAGCCTGCAGCGGGAAGCATACCAATGATGCCGAAATTAGTAGCAAAGTTCTCTACGCCCCAGATGATTGTGACGATTAAAGGAGTGAGACTGAAGATTGCGCCGTAGCCTGCGCCCACGAGACCTGAGACGAGCCAGAAGCGCTCGGCGTGGTTTTGGACGAGGCCGGATGAGAGGATCAAGAGACCGATTGAGAGGAGAGTTGCGAAAAAGGCCATGAATGCGACACGGGAGATGGAGAAGCGGTTACTCACGGCCGAGCGAGCATGGGGTGCTTGAACATGCTGTGTTTGGGGATATGGTGCCAGAAGATCAGTCAGTGTACCAATGAAGATACGAGAAGCAGTGTTTGTGACGCCAAAGATGGACACATGTGTCGCCGCTGACGTCCGATGGCTTAGGCCTTTCATCTCAGGTGGTGTCAGTGTACCGATGATTGTGCCTAGGTTGTTGATGAAGGCCTCGCCTGGTCCAACGATCAGGAGGAATGCTAGAGCAAAGGGCCACATGGTGCGATCGGACAGGAACGAACGCGTTTCAGCGTTGAGGACCCAGTTCTTCTTCCACTTTGCATCGTCTTTCGACGGATCAAGCAGCGCTGAGCCCTCCGTCTCATCACCCGTCGCACCGTAACTCCTCTCGGACCTGCCGAGCAAAGAGCTTCCATCGAGTAAACCACTCTGCTCCAGCTCTTCAATAGCCTCATCGATAAGCTCATCCTCGTCAACTACACGTAGTGTGAATGTTCCGAGCATACCCATGGAGAAAGTCAAGATGGCGAGGAAGAGGAAGAAGCGGAATACGTCCAAGTCGCCCTTGGACCCGTCTGGCCGCGTCTCAGTGAACAGGCGAGTTCCCGCTTGACTCAGCCACATGGGACTCAATCCAAAACAAGTAATCGGCGTAGCGAGCGCCAATCCTCGATACCGACCCTTTCCAAAATTCTTGGCGCAAGATGACACAGAAGCCATGTAGAGCGCACAAGTCGCGATACCAATACACACAAACGCAAACATCAGAAACGGAACGGACCAGTCTCCATTGACACGATATCCAGGATGACTCCTATACTCCAGATCCAATTTCCGATAAACGCCCGCTGCGATGCCATACCCGCTGCCAAAGAGGATTCCTCCCCCCAGCGCAAGCGGCTTCAGCCCAACGCGATCGCAGATATACCCGATGAGCGAAATAGGAAGGTACAGCGCCACGGAGCCAGCGATAGCGACGGCGTTGACCTGGAACTGCGTGTAGTGCAGGCGGGACTGGAGGAGGGGCGCGTAGAGGGAGAATACGACGATGGAGCCGCAGGCGAGGGCTATGATGTTTGCTGCGATGAAGGCGATGAGGCGCAGGGCTTGCTTCTCCTTGTTTCGTCGCGCGCGGGAGGATGAGTCGGAGGACGAGGCGTAGGAGCTGTGTGTTGAGATTTGATCGGCGTCGATGCGCGTGTCGTCGGGGGTGGGAGACGACATAATGATGAGGTAAGAGGATGCTGAGCAGGGAGAGTTTAGGGAGGTTTCATGGTTAGAATAGATAAGGTAGATAGAGTTGGTGAATGTGAATCACGTCAACTGGGACTGGTCCATCGCGATCCCACGTCATGGGTCATGCTCCGAATTCTACCCCACTATTCTGCCGAGGTCGGACAGAGTTCCGGATCAGCCAGAGACCGTTATCGATCTTATCAATCCCAGAGCTTGATCACCAACATCTTAAAGCTGCCTTTATGTTTGGCTCGTTGATAGTGATTCAAGTGTTTCACCGGGTCAGACATGGAGCCAGAAAGCCACAGTAGATCACATCTGATTTACAGCCAGTAAACTTAGAACACATGTCTTGGCCGTACAGTTTCTGACACGGACTACCCTAGACAGTCGCAAACAACAACCGTACAGACTGTCAAGGGCCACGGAGTAGCTGAAATGTCCATGTATTAGACCTTTGACATCACCGACCAAACTAAACGAGGTTCTATCGGTTGCGTGTCATTCTTTTGCTCTTGTGTGGGCTCCAGATAGACTGTTGTGGGCTTGCAAAGACACCATCATCACAATGGACAACCTACGCTAAAGAATCAGTTGGGGTGATACGACAACAATATAGTACACTTCCCTTGCGAAACTAAATCTACGCCTAATTTGAACACCAAAAACAATGTCTGGTGCGATAACGAAAGTACTGATCTGTGTTGGGTGTGTTAAACTCGAGAACATGAGGCTTTTTGGTGATCAAGACAAACACTTGGCGATACTCAGCAACAACTCCTCAGGATCCGCCTCAAGTCTTCCATGATCCCTATTTGCCACATGTAACCCGGAGGATCCTTCCAACGGCGAGAACCTGAGATGGAATGACTAAAGGCGATCAGCATCGTCAATGACGGGGGCTCATCAAACCAGGCTAGCTTTTCGGCAATGGAGGAGATTTTCGATACCACCGAAATAGCCGTATCTTGAATCGTGGAAGACGAAAAGATGACATTCAGCATGTCATGAACCGAGAATAGTGGCCTTGTCGGGGACAGCAGGAGCCATCTTGGGACACAGGGCCGCCTCAACGCTCTCGGAGCGGCAGGCTTCCACAAAGTCATCACCACTGATGGCTTCAGAACCCCCAGCGGTCTTATTCGTGGTCGGCATTGGTGTGGGGTTTTTGCTCTTTGTTTCGCTGCTCAACTGTTGCTCGTGGCCCAACGAGGAGGCAGTGAACGCGTCGGTACAGTGAGGGGATGTGAAGTGTCGAAGTGCTTGCGAGGGATCGGGGACTTTTCGAGTTTTGATTGGAATCGTCGGTATTGGAGGTTAAACACTCGACTAGGCTTCTTCAGTTGTGGCAGGATGGGATCACGGCGCATATTATTGTAACAAGACTCGTGTTCTGTGGCCAATCTCTCAGAAAAGTGACGGCATGCTGAAGGTGGAAGTGGAGCGATGACCTTTCACTGTGTATATTTTGTCGATAAAGAGTTGTCGGGCATGAGATATGAGGTAGATCCACCGCTCATGTCGAAAGTGATAATAAACATGCCCTGCATGGAACCATTAGATGTTGCACAACATGAACCTGGGGACCCGTATCTTTGCAACAGCGCTCTCGAGCCCCATCCATAGGTACGAGAACCAGGAAATAGACTTCGCTGTTGAATACAAACCGAGTATTCCTTTGTTGACCGGCGGCACTTCATTGGAGGGTCGTGTTGCTCTGTTCGAACAACAATGAACAAGTGGTGGTCGCCAAAAGACATGGCTCAAACTTTGTCGACGGCATACAAAGGAGCCTCGCATACTCGGGCACGCGAGAGCCCTGGTTCCGTGCTGCTGTCGTGTTCGTGGATGTAGAGGGCGATAAAACAGCGGAGTGAAGTGAATCATATTGGAGCCCTGCGGACACTGCACGTTAGAACCTTCGCAATGCTTCGGCAGGGGCTGTGACGTACCTGGTGGCATCGAAAACACACCCGAATTGCCACGAATGCGGAATGGGAATGATATGAAGCGATGGGTGTTGTCGCACGCGAAAGAAGGAAGTGTGTAGATTGAACTTGACATATCCCATCACAAAATTGTTGAGGTCACAGCCGAGAGCAATGAATACAGGATGAAGTGAAGATGAATGTTTCTTGTTTAGCTACAGACTGCTTATCCTCCCCGACCACCGGAATATCTCTTCGCACACAGATTCAGTTGCTGTTCAACATATATCGATATGGAAATGGCCGTAGGCGGCACCCGCTTGTCGAATCAGCGTTTGGAGCACTCACCATCCATCTCCTCATCTTTGACGGCCGTGTCCATATACACTCTTGGAAAAGTGCGTGCAAAATGGTTTTGTGGTTTGGTGGCCGTGAGTCGATTTTCTTGT
>JAAOAJ010000069.1:0-110783 GCA_013781345.1 Fusarium coicis | reverse complement strand
ACCCAGCTGCGCTGTCCTGGCCCCTCCTCGCCCCCATGGTTGGACTTGAACCCGAGAAGCTAGACCAGGAGCCTTGTCCACGAGACCGTGCAAAAGGGCTGATAATGATGCAAAGCCTCGTGCCCAAAGCGCAATAGTTTGCGAGGTACAGGGTTGCTCACCACCTCCTGGCCAGAACAGCAGGGATCGTCACAGCTACCCCTCCAGCACCAATTTCCCTGCCGCGGTATCATCCATGATTTCTGGGGTACAGCTGTGGAGTGCTTGCAACGCTCCCGAAAAGCAAATCCGTGTGTGTTGACTGGCTGAGATAAAGAGCCTCCTTTAAACGAACCCTTGGCAGCCTGATTATCTCTTCTCCCCCCTTCTCCTCGCTACAGTACAAGTCAAGTCAAGCTGTGATAGTGAGACAGTTCACTCTGGTTTCCTTATCTCATCTTCTTCTTCAATTGTCACACTATGAGGTTCTCAACGGTGCTCCTCTCGGTGCTTGCGCCATTTAGCCTCGCGGCCCCTGAGCCAAAGACTGTTTCCACACCGGAGCTCTCGGGCCAATTGGTCGAGCTTTTGGAGAAGCATAACCTCGCGCTTGTACCGCGATCAGAACTCACAGACGCGTTAAAAGAATTGAATACACTTCTCAAGAGTGATCGATTTCCTCGCGCCCCTGTTCTGATAAGGCGACAAAATACTACTTCTGGCTCTGGCTCAAAATCTGGCGGCTCTAGCTCAGGGTCTGGATCAGATGGCGACTCAGACTCAGATAGCGGCGGTTCAAGTCGCGTTGTCTCAATTCCTGGGTTGGATGGTCTCGGCGACCTCGGCGATGGCCTCAAGGGATTGACAGACGCTCTCGGCGAGTTGGGAGATCTTCTCAAAGCCCTCAAAAATCTCCTAACAGCCGAATTCCTTGACGCATTCCACGATGCTATGGTCTATCTCGCAGCCACATTGAAGCCTCCCGCACCCAACCAGATCAGAAGTCTGCTTGAGAAAGCAGGTCCTTTGCTGGATCTTGTTGGCGAACTCGACCTCAAGGGCCTTATCGATCAGCTTAAGGATGTCGATATCGCTGGTATCGTCTCCAAGGTTCTCAAGCTTCTCACCGACGGCAACCTCAAGAACATCGATGGTCTTCTCACAAATGGCGCAAGCCTCTTGACGCCAGATTTCGTCAAGCAGACCAAGGGCCTCATTGGAGACGTCTCACCTCTTCTCGACGAGCTCGCTCCTCTTCTCAAGAAGCTCACCGGCCTTGATCTCGAGGGCATTCTATCAGCTTTGGACCCACTTCTCAAGAAGGAATCCATCCAGGGCATTGTTACTCTACTCAAGAACGCCGGCGATCTTCTCACCGCCAAGACCGTCGATGAGATCCAGGGTCTTCTCGGCGAAGTCTCCCCCATCATCAAGGATATCGCCCCACTTCTCGAGCAACTCACCAAGCTCAACCTTGAAGAAGTCCTCAAAGCGCTGCAGCCGCTCCTCAAGGACGACTCCATCAAGGGTATCTTGAGCTTGCTGAAGAACGCCGAGACTCTCTTGACACCCAAGTTTGTGGACCAGACGCAAGACCTCATCGGTGCTGCGTCTCCACTGATCGACAAGTTGAATGATGTCGATCTCAAGGGTGTTCTTGATGCTTTGAGCCCCATTCTCAAGAAGGAGGCCATCCAAGGACTTGTCGGACTGCTCAACAATGCAGAGGACTTGTTAACCAAGGATACCGTCAAGAGCATCAAGACTCTTCTCACCGAAGCATCCCCCTTGATTGAGAAGCTCTCCGACATTGACCTCAAGGGTGTTCTGGACGCCTTGAGCCCTATCCTGAAGAAGGAGGCTATTCAAGGTGTCGTCGGCCTCTTGAACAACGCCGAGGACCTTTTGACCAAGGATACTGTCAAGAGTATCAAGACTCTGTTGTCGCAAGCATCACCATTGATCGACAAGCTCTCGGATATCGATCTGAAGGGCGTCCTTGATGCTCTCAGCCCGATCCTGAAGAAGGAAGCCATTCAGGGCTTGGTTGGACTTTTGAACAATGCGGAGGATCTTCTGTCGAAGGAGACTGTGAAGAGCATCAAGACATTACTGTCTCAAGCTTCTCCACTGATCGACAAGCTTGCCGACATTGACCTGAAGGGTCTTCTTGATGCTCTTAGTCCCATATTGAAGAAAGAAGCCATCCAGAACCTCGTCGGTCTGCTCAACAACGCCGAGGATCTCCTTTCCAAGGAGACCGTCAAGAGCATCAAGACCTTGTTGTCTAGCGCCTCACCTCTCATCAACAAGCTGTCCGATCTCGATATCAAGGGCATTCTCGATGCACTTGGCCCCATTCTCAAGAAGGACGCCATCGAAGGTCTAGTTGGTCTTCTCAACAACGCTGAAGATCTACTCGATAAGGAGACCGTCAAGAACATTAAGTCTCTCCTGACTAGCGCTGGTCCTCTCATCAACGAATTGAAGAAGATTGATCTCGCTGGCGTTCTCAACGCACTTGCACCTATCCTCACCAAGGATTCTATCAAGGGTATCGTCGGATTGTTGGGCAACGCCGAGAGTCTCTTGACCAAGGATTTCGTATCCGACACCAAGAAGCTCATCTCCAACGCCAGCCCGCTCTTGGTCAGCCTCGGCAAGATTGATCTCAAGGGTCTCCTCGATTCGCTTGCACCTCTTCTTACCAAGGACTCGATCAAGGGTATTGTCGGTCTTTTGGGTAACGCTGAGAACCTGCTTACTAAGGACTTTGTCTCTCAGACCAAGAGTCTCATCTCCAAGGCTTCGCCTCTTCTGGATAGCTTGGATGATGCTGATCTCAAGGGTCTGCTTGATCAAGTTGGTCCTCTTCTTAAGGAGGTTGGCAAGCTTAAGCTCCAGGATATTATCAGCGCCGTCGCACCTCTCCTTACGAAGGACTCCATCAACGGTATCGTTGGACTCCTTGATAATGCCGAGAACCTCCTTACCAAGCAGTTTGTCTCTCAGACCAAGTCTCTTATCGGAAAGGCTTCTCCTCTTCTCGACAGCCTTGACAAGGCGGATCTCGCTGGCTTACTCGATCAAGTCGGCCCTCTCCTCAAGGAAGTCGGCAAGCTTAAGCTTCAGGACATCTTGAGCGCAGTCCAGCCACTGCTTACGAAGGACTCCATCAAGGGCATCATCGGTCTGCTTGACAACGCGGAGAACCTTCTCACCAAGGACTTCGTTTCCCAGACCAAGTCTCTCATTTCCAAGGCTGGACCTCTTATTACTAGCGTGTCCAAGCTCAACCTTGAGGATCTGCTCGACCAAGTTGAACCACTTCTCAAGATGCTCGGCAAGCTTGATCTCGAGGGCATCCTTAGCTCTCTTGCTCCTCTTCTCACCAAGGACTCGATCAAGGGCATCGTGCGCCTGGTTGATAACGCCGAGAACCTGTTGACATCTAAATTCGTCAACGAGACTCAGACACTCATCTCTGGCGCTGTTCCTCTGATCTCCTCATTGGATGACGCTGATCTGCCCGAATTGCTGGACCAGGTCGGCCCTCTGCTGAAGGAGATTGGCAAGATCGATCTTGTCAAGCTTGTCAAGAAGCTGTCACCTCTTCTCGACGAGATCAGCGATTTGGACATTAAGGGTATCTTTGACGCGCTTGCGCCACTACTCTCGCAAAAGGGCGTCAAGGGCATTATGGACCTTCTTGGTAACGCTGAGGATCTCCTCACACCTAAGTTTGTCAACCAGACCCAGACTCTCATCGGTGAAGCCGTACCTCTGGTTGAGGCGCTTGGCGACATCGATCTCAAGAAGCTCATCAAACAGCTCCAGCCTCTTCTTGAGGCCCTCGGCGAGATTGACTTGGGAGATCTCATCAAGAAGGTCAAGCCGCTTCTCAATGCTCTCATGAAGATCGACCTCGTCAAGCTGGTTAACAAACTCGTGCCGCTGCTTGATACTCTGGATGACATTGACCTGAATGGTTTGCTCAAGGCAATTGAGCCTCTTCTCACACCTCAGAGCATCAAGGGTATTGTCGGTCTGGTTGACAACGCAGAGGATCTCCTCACGGCCAAGTTCGTCAACCAAACGCAGACCCTCATTTCGGGCGCAGTACCATTAATTGAGCAATTGAATAAGCTCGACCTTGAGGAGCTCTTTGAGATTATCGAGCCTCTGCTCAAGGAGCTGGATGGTCTGGATCTCACTGGTCTTGTCGATGCTGCCAAACCTCTGCTCAAGGCCCTCAAGAAGATTGATGTCCAGGGCATTGTCGATGCAGTGGTGCCATTCCTTAACCCCAAGACCATCAAGGGTCTTCTCGGCTTGGTTGGAAATGCTGAGGATCTCCTTACCAAGAACTTCGTCAACCAAGTATCGGAACTCATTGGAGACGCGACACCTGTAAGTCAAACATGACGATTCTACTACGAAACTATGCTAACTCCTGTTTCTAGCTTGTTGCGACAGTTGGAGACTTGGTACATGCGGTACTCAAGGAGCTAGTGGGACGGTCTTAATGTGATAATTGGGTTATGATTGTGGCTATGTGATGTGATGGTTTAATCATGTATTAATGAGTTTGGATATTTGACGTATACGATACCCTATGAATGCACTCTACGGTGCCATAATGAAACTGTCTTTATCCGTACATAAGAGCGTTGTCGAGTGAATATGCTTGCAAGATGTGGCTATAGTTGTCCTGGCATAAGACAGACAGCGGATGACTTGCGCATGGCAGAGTAGTACCCGTCGGCATACGCCGCACTGCAACATCAATTCATCATGCCCGTTTAGATCTCGTTCCTTTGGAGTATTCGCGTACCAGCGTCATTGAGCGAAAACAACACGCGCCAGTTCCGATAAGGTGGTGACATGCATTCGCGTAGATGACTGTTCTGGACACGCCTCTATCACCATCAGCGCAACAAGGTGCCATTTTGTCTCGGTACGTCTCGGTGAGACTCTGCTGCTTGCCTTGTCGCGGGTGACAAGACCTACAGAAGTGGATAGCATGGGGGGCGTGGTCCGCCTGTAACCTGACTAGACGTGGGAGCCTGGCTCGCCGGTGACTTACTCGCAACCCTGTCCAAAACCGTTTCCTTCAGGCCTTCAATTCATGCCCCCGAGCTAAGCTAAGTTCCCCAGAATCTTGACACATGCAAAGCATCTCTCTCGGCTTTCGGTTGAAGGCCTAACTAAAGCTATGGGAGCTATCGCAAACTAGACTCATTGGGGATTTGATAAACCTGTTCGATGCACACACTTTACTCTGCAGAGAAAGTGAGGGGAAGTGGTCATGTGCCCGATCTTCTGCCCATCACTTATCAGATTTGAGTCTGGTTCGTATTCACACCCTGGCCCCCCGGTCTCTTAGTGCTATACCCCGCTTGCAGATCAGAATTTCCAGGACGACACCAGCTGGGATGGGCCTGGTTAGTGCATTCGATAGTTTGGCGGACCCTGGTATAACTTTAGAGGCCCGTCTTTCGCGCTTGGGCGACCAAATTCAGGGCAGGTCTTGGCCTAAGACCCTCGCTGTTCTGCCTTAAGTCTGAGTCGTCTGTGGAGCATCTCATTCTTTCTCTGAAGTATTGGTGACCATTGCAATTGTTTGCTGTCGATTCAATTGCATTGTCTCAGTCGATTACAATGGCTTCTGAGAGAGAACCTTCAGCGGCGGGCGCTGATACTTCTGCGCCTGCAGAGGCGACAAATGTTACTGGCGAACAGAACGCTCCAGCTGCTGATGCTGCCAGCAACGATGCCTCTTCCGACGACCATGTTCGCGATGAGAAGGTCGCTGCAGGCCCTACCAAATGGCAAAAGGTGAAGGGTCATTTCTGGCGGTACAAATGGTGGTATCTCTTACTTATCGCTGTTCTTCTTGCCATTTTACTGCCGCTACTGTGAGTCTCATCCCATCAATTGAGTTCCTCTTCTGACAATTCCCCAGCTTCACTGTCATCATTCCCGCGATCATCCAGGACATTCTCAATGACCAGAAGCTCCCCATCCGTGGTGGCGCCTTACAGGTTCTATCTCCAACCGAAGTGAACATGAGTATCGAGACAGAATTAAAAACGCCAATCGCTGCGACTCTCAAACCAGTGGATCTCTTCCTCTACAGCAAGGAAACGAAGCCCGTGTCTTCATTCTTCAAGCTCAAATTCCCTGAAACCCACATCAAGAGTCACACTAATGTCACCATCACCAACCAAACACTCCTGGTGACAAATGAGACTGAGTTGACGAAGTGGTTCAACGTCTTCTTCGACAAACCCGATGCCGAATTATCGCTAGAGGGAAAGCCTGAGATTAGGCTTGGCTCTCTCAAGTATCACCGCAGTCTGAAGAAGACTGTTGACATTGCTTCCCTCAACTACCTTGACGGCTTTGCGCTCAAGAGCTTGGACTTTGATCTCAACTCTAATCGCACGACAAAGAGCAACATGAAGGGAATGCTGAACATCCCCAACTCTGGAGTCCTCCGACTCGGACTTGGCAACTTGACGTTCAACGTCATGTCGGGCGACATCAGACTCGGTCTCATCAATCTTTGGGACTTGCAGCTCTGGCCCGGTAATAACTCCGTACCTTTCGACGGAAACTTCTACTTCGACCAGCTGGTTCCCAACCTCTCTGAGATCCTCGATATGCAGAAAGGACCTCTTGGCAACGGCTACCTGGAGTTTAACGCGACAGGAAATACTACCATTGCCGGTGGTCAGCACATCAAGTACATTGAAGGAGTCTTGAACAACAAGCATATCACGTTCACCTTCCCGGTGATCACTCTACTGGGTGATGTCCTTGGTGGCTTATTGGATGCCAACCAAGGCTCGCTTCTGGACATCTTCGGCACTTCAATCGGGAACTCGACGCTGCTTGAACATGTACTAGGACATTGGGATAATAACGGCGAAGGAGGATCTTCTTCTAATAATAATACTGCAAGGAGCCTGGCGGAGAGGAGTAAGACCAGAGCACCAAAGGCCTGGATGTGGAGTCTTCTTAAGTTAGGTTTAACGAGGAGGAGCTTATGAGTATGATAATGTAGTCCTAGTTTTAATGTCATCTGATGCCTTTTACTCCATCAAGTCAATGATTTGATCTTGATTCTTACATAAGAAGCCGGGCACTAAGTTCCAAGTCTAAGTACTCGTGCATAGTTTCTCAAAGAAGAAGCTGATAATGTCGTAGCGTGCGAAGCATTACCTTTGTTTGCCTCCAGCGCACATGTCCCCTGTTCCTTTTCCTCCTACCCTTATTAATATTCCGAGGAACAAATGCGCCACTAGCAAGCCTTCGTGGACCCAGATTTCTTGGTAACACGACCTTTCACAAAAGCCGCAAGCTCCTCAAGGTATCGCGCATTGGATGTTTCAAGCTGTTTCGATACCCACGAGAGCTTCATCGCGTATGCTGCAAGGCCACCCATAGACTCCCAGTTCTTGACTTCACACGTATCTGGTCCCTTGGCAGTGACTGTCTGAACCCGCTCAATGGTTGCAGCCCACCAGGGTAGGTAATTGCTCTTCCACGCCAGTTTACATTCTTGCTCTCCATAGTTCAGTGCCAGGATCTGTGTCGTGGTCAGATAGAGTCCGCAGCTGTTTCATATATGGTTAATTACCTCAATTGGGATTTTCATCATGTCCTCGCCGCCATAAGTCAGCGTCCCTAGAGCCCCTCTGTCTCCTGGCTCTAACGCTTCTGGAACCTCAGTACCGATGACTGTGAGTCTAGGAGTCCAACTGTTCCACTCGCTGTATCTCCTGAAATATACCATGATATTAAATACCTCTTTAGCAGGTGCATCAATCACGATAGTGCTTCCGGTGGTGAAGACAATGCGACCGGTACCCAGGGATGGGGTTGTTGTCGGAGTCGACCACCCAACTGCCGTTGGCGCTTCCATAGTCAGAACAAACGCCGGAGATTCAATTGCACCAGATATCATCAAATGTTTAAGGGAGTTAAATGCCAAGGGACAAACAGATTTGTGTCGTTATCTGTATGACAGCTCGATGTCTCACACGTGACGTGCGAAACTCCAATAGTACCTCAAGACTAACCGCGTCAAGACATTCAGATGGCTAGCCCGGTTTAAACGTTTCTCAGTAGCCTTGTTATCTCTTTACCAGGTGAGAGATGTAAAGCATTCGTGTTTATACGACCGTAGTCACAGTAATAAAGACTCGAACCATCGCAATGCTCATCATCACCCCTTAGTTCTTGGGCAGCAAGAAAACTTGGGATATATTGTGTATATGGTAGAAGTATTGGGTGAGGTTGGATAAACTCAGAAGAGCCTTATAGTACCTGCCTCTGCCTCTACACTAATGGCTAAAAGTTTTCTTGCTCTCTGCTGCTTCATTAAGCGTCCACTGAATACTCCCTGGATTTAAGACCTTTGGTGCCTATCACAGGCCTTTTCTATATTGATGTCAGACTAATACACTTCTGCTCGAGAATTGAAAGTTTGTTTCGAACCCGTAGCTGTCCAAAGAAAGCTCCCCCACTACTAGTGATACCTCGTAGGAACTCATGGGCGACGCGAATAACGCCTCAAGAGTACACCCTGTCACTAAGATGTCCTCCAGTGACTCACTGATCCCTGGGACTGGGGTTTGAGGGAGGAGTCATCTTCAGTGTGATGGCGACCTTATCGTCAGAATGGCCAGTATCTGAAGCGTTCCAACCAATGACATAAACACCATCGATATCTGATGGCGTGGCATACCAAAGCGAAGTCATTTGACCGTTCTCTTCGACCATGACAAAAGTGCCGTAGGACATCAGATCAAATACATAACCATCGGTATCGGCCGTGCTAGTGAGCAGTTTGACGCTATGAGAAGACGACGAGGGTCCTGGGACGGCGAAAGTGAGGTTGGACCAGCTCGGCTCACGTCCTTTGGCATAGCCAGTTGTGTTTGGAGAGGCATACCATGCATCATCTCCTATGGTGACTAGGCGGTGTCAATAAGATTCCAGCTGGAAAGACGGGTTACTTGCACTGAACCGGGGCTGCCTCAGAGTCGTCCACTTTGCTGAAGTTGCCAACAAAGACCTCATCTAATAGTTTCTATAAGCATGTCTCACAGAATAATGGACAAACAACATACCGCCGGAAGAAAAGATGGGAAGGCCACCAACCCCAGTTCCATAAGCGTAAAGAGAAAAGGGACCGGTGTTGCTAGCTGCAGTAGATGCAGTCGCCCAGAGCGCCGCAGCAAAAGTGGTGAGTCCAAGATGATGCATTTTTCAGGATACTGTATCGCCGATATGATGGAGAAGAATGGGGCAACTAAGCAGATTATATGATAACAAGACGCGTTAATAGACTAATACGAGTGTTGTGGCTGTGAACCCACAAGACGGTGCCCCATTGAATACGTAATCGGTATAACGGAGCGTTTATAGATATGTCAAGGTCTTATTGCCGACGAAACGCTGACGCGGAAACGGGGCAGGCCACAGCTTTTCCCGTCCCTGGAATCCTCCGGACGGACCAGCCCGCCCCGATGTGACGATAAATTTGTCCTTCAGCCAATCCTATTTGTCCTTTGGTGTTTCCAATCTACTCACGAGATCGCTCCACCACTAAAGTTCTTTTTAAGCCTATGCGGATGGCACGGAATGTGGGCGGCGGGTGGTTGCAAACCTCCGTGATTGTCCCGGCAGTTGTGAAACGTCCGAGTGTCTTCACGAGGCTTCATCTCTAGCAGTGACAACGACTTGTCATATTACTCCTCTTGTAAGACGTCCGTGATACGAGAAGTCCTTTTGTAGAATGATAGGTCTGTTTTACGATGGGCTGATGAGCTTCCTAAACGGACAACTCGAGGGCTGGATGGAAATATTTAAGAATGAGCTATAGGAGAAGAGATAGAAGTGTAAAACAACACAAATCATTCAAATATCTTCATCATCTCCTCCAGAATTACAATTCTGTGTTTCTAAAGCCTTTTGTTGAGATTCAGCTTGTGTCGGTAGAAATGAAGCTCCTGCAATTTCTCCCGGCTGGCATTCTCTGCCTCAGCCAAGTTCACGCTCGAAGCCCCCTTCACCAGCTGAACCGCCGCGCTTGCAGTGGAAACACTGCTTCTACTCGCTCAGAGTGGTGCGACTACTCCATTGACACGGACTACAGCACTGAAGCTGTAGATACCGGCGTCACTCGCGAGTACTGGCTAGAGCTGACGGACGTTACTGTTGCCCCTGATGGCTACTCTCGTTCGGCCATGGCCGTCAACGGCACCATCCCTGGACCTACCCTCTTTGCCGACTGGGGTGACACTGTTGTCATTCATGTTACCAATTCTCTCAGCACTTCTCTGAATGGCACCAGCATGCACTGGCATGGTATTCGCCAGAATTACACCAACCAGTATGATGGCGTCTCATCCATCACTCAATGCCCCCTTGCTGCCGGGGAGTCGGTGACTTATACCTGGAAGGCTACCCAGTATGGCTCGACTTGGTATCACTCACACTGGGCTCTGCAGGCTTGGCAAGGCATCTTCGGTGGTATCATCATCAACGGACCTGCCACGGCAGACTACGATGAGGATCTTGGCATGGTGTTTCTCAATGACTGGGACCATCAGACTGTCGATGAGTTGTATAGCTCAGCTGAGACTAATGGACCTCCCACCTTGGACAATGGTCTCATCAACGGTACCAATGTCTACGGTGATGACGACAGCTCCTCCCAAACAGGCACTCGCTTCAATGTCTCTTTTGAGTCTGGCACTTCCTACCGTATGAGACTTGTCAATGCAGCAGTTGACACCCACTGGAAGTTCTCGATTGACAACCATACCTTGACTGTGATCGCAGCAGATCTTGTACCCATCGAGCCATACGAAACCACGGTTCTTGACTTGGGCATGGGTAAGAGCTTTCGTACTTTATCCTTATTGGGAGTGACTAACATATGTAGGCCAACGCTACGATATCATAGTCACTGCAGATCAAGCTGACGTCGCCGACAACTTCTGGATGCGCGCTATCCCACAAGCCGCCTGCTCGGATAACGACTCCACCGATAACATCAAGGGCATCGTTTACTACGGAGACAGTCCCGGTACGCCGTCCACTACTGCCTACGACTACACCGACGGTTGCGATGACGAGACGGATAACATCGTACCATACATATCCAAGACAGTTAAAGATGCCAACTGGAATGATCTTGAAACAGCTACAGTTGGCAAGAACACTGCTGGTCTGTTCGAATGGATGCTCAACAGCACCAGTATGTTAGTGGACTGGGCAAACCCTACCCTGGCCCAGGTCCTCAATGATACAACTGATTTTGAGACCAACGATGCGGTGATTGAACTCAGCGAGGGAAACCAATGGGTTTACTTCGTGATTGAGACGACTCTACCAGTGCCTCATCCCATTCATCTCCACGGACATGACTTCTTTATCTTGGCACAAGGCACTGGTACTTATTCTTCCTCTATCACCCTGAACACAAGTAACCCTCCTCGACGAGACACAGCGATGCTGCCTGCAAACGGGTATCTGGTCATGGCTTGGGAGACGGACAACCCTGGCGTTTGGCTCTGCCACTGTCATATTGGTAAGTCAATTGGGTCTTAGAACTGGAGCATTGCTGACTTTGTGAAACTTTAGGTTGGCATACATCTGAGGGATTTGCGTTGCAGTTTCTCGAGCGCTCAAGTGAGATTGCTAACATCTCTACATCGAGCTACGTTTCGGACGTTTGCGATGGCTGGAGTACTTTCCAGAGTGAGTCATCGATTGAGCAGGAAGATTCTGGTGTTTAATACAACAAGCATCTCTACTGTATAGGAGCTATTCGTTGTTGACCGAAATGGAGGGAATAATATCGTTGATCCATGGCTACATATGTACTTCTCTTGTTGGTGGACGTGGCCAAGTATAATCACTGTAGCAAACGATCCATTCCAGCCTCATCAACCTTCAGCACCGTCCATGTCTCCATTCTCTTAGCCCCGAGCTTCTCATAGAATCTCAATGCCCTCGCATTATCCTTCAAACAAAGCCACTCCATCTTTACGCAACCCGCTTTCTTAGCCGCCGATGTCATAGCTTCGACCAATCTCCGCGCGTATCCGTGAGGTCTGTATTCTGGGACGACGTAAATCTCCTCCATGCAGACTCCAGGAGCAGCTACCCATGTCGTGTAGTTGAAGAAGTAGATCAATAGTCCAGCAGGCTTCCCATCTGGTGAGAAGGCCAAGATGGGATGTCCGATACGGTATTCGGGAGAGTTGGTGACGTCTGATAAGTGGAGTGTCTTTGCGAGACTCTCTTCGGTTGCAGTGACGATGGTTCCTGGTGCTTGCTCTTCTGCGCCAGCTCGGATTAAACTCAAGACAGTTGAAACATCTACGTTAATAATTAGTAGAGGGACCAATAGATGTCTTCATAATATAGTACCTTGAGAAGACGCAGGACGGATTTCCGGTGAAGACGCCATATCGAAAAACGAATCCTCGACGTTGCTGAAAATAATCAATGCAAAGTCCCCCAAAATATGACGATCATTCCGTAATTGCTCAGATCATTGGACTTTGCGATGGTTCCAGCTTATTTGGATTGATCTTATGGTGAAGTAGCTCTGCGCCCTATTCATGACAGGTGGAGTTTGCGCTGACTAGCTTGTGGGGCTCAATGACTCAGCTTGTCAATCTAGATGACTCTTTCGATCCGAAGGATCAAAAGAAACACACATATTACGCACTAGATGATATATATGCTAGTAGCGCTCGCACGGTAATCTAGGTCGGTAGGCCGATTTACCAATTGGCAGATCAAAGCCCAATATCGCTCAAAACTATACTGAAAGGTGATGGCGAACAGGTGACGTTCGAGAACGTGTTGCCATTTTCGATCAAACGTGATTGAATGACAATTTACCGAAGATTTTATTGGAAGACCTAGTAATAGTGAATTACAAGATTTATGGGTATCAAGATGATGATAGGATCGATTCACCGCGAACTTCACTAGCTACAGCCATATACCTTTGCCCAGCCAAAGAATACGTTATCGAAGAGACAAATTTTGTTCAGAAGCCCTTCAAGTTTGTCTAAACGGCCTCAGTATCCACGCATTAAAACCGAAGGCGGCTGAGGAAAGGTAAAACCTCCATTCATATAAACTTTCTGGCACCAAACAGTGGCTAGTTGCGCCTTCGCCGGAAAAACTAGGCACCGGGTCAGTAAAGTTTCCCTCGGCAAGCCATATTTTCAGTTCTTTGGGTTGCCCATTTTGCCTTTTGTGTGCTTTACTGGGATGCTTCATAGCGAAAAGTTTAAAACTTTGGTAGCCAGTGATATCATCGTGCTTGTCTTAGACAGTTCTTGGCTTGAGTCTCGATCGGTCTTATCAATTTGACTTCTCTAAACCCGTGTTACACCCACGATAACCAATTATCACTATCAGCAAGTTCCGGAAATATCCTGCTATCATTTCACGACATTCCAAGACTTCAAAAGCTGTTAGACCCTTTTTCTTCGACCCATATCTCTAGCTATATTTCGTCTCGACTATCAAAATCCCTCATTTCCTTTCGCCTCTCGCGTTGCTCAGACTGAGGGACAGACCAGCGCCTTTGAGCGACATAGTCGAACATTTGATCGATGTAAAGGTACTGGCTGCCTACCAGCTCATCTGGTCAGGATGAACTCGACTACTCCTCTGTTATCCTTCAGTGAAGCGTCCACATCCTACAGCAGCCTGATCGAATTCCCTCCTCTGATCCTCCATAATGGTTGGAGGCGAAGAGGGACAAAGAAGAGTTTACGAGCCAAGATACAGATTCCTCTACTATGCTACGCGCGTTTCATGGTGACGATGGCATACTTCTCCATCTTTCCATACGTAGCTCTGATGATACAGCACAACAGTAGATCACGGGCCATTGATATCGGAACCTACGTCGGCTTCTTTGAAGTACTATTCCTGGCTGCGCAGGCTCTGACATCGATATTCTGGGTCACCATGGCAGACAGGTTCGGTGGCAAGACGATACTTATCTGCATTCTTCTTGGCACGACTATCAGCTCTGTCATCTTCGGCTTTGCTTTGTCGCTTTGGCAAATGGCACTGTGTCGATGCTTCATGGGAATGGTGTCAGGTGGTGACGTCGTCATCCGAGTTATGATCGGGGAACGGTGCATGACGGAGACAGAGGCTACTCATGGATTCAGCCTATCCTCCTTTGCCGGAAATATTGGAATGGCCTCTGGACTTGTTATCGGTCATGCTCTTGTCAATGGTGCCAGCCACTACTCGACCATTCTCAAAACCAGTTCTTTTATTGAGCAACATCCATTTTGTCTCCCCGGAATTACGTTTGGTATCATGAGTGCAGCTTGCGCCACTGTCGCCATATTGGTCGCAGAGGATGCAAAACGAGATGCCAGCGAGGCCTCGGATGATACCCAATCTACGAGCTCTCAACCTCAAACCACGGCATCTCTTCGCGAGCTGCTCAGGTCCCCAGGTGTCAGTGACACAATTACGTCGTTTATGAATATCAGTCTGCTTGGGTCCGCTTTTACGGCTGTGGCCACCCTCGCACTTTACACAGACATCAGCCTAGGTGGCCTGGAATACTCAGGTCGCGAAATTACGCGGTACATGATCTGTCAAGTCGCTTTCGCAGCATGCTGGCTGTTTATGATATACCCAGCTTTATACCAACACTATGGTACACAGAGAATCACCTCATCAACCCCGGTTATTTTCCCCTTTTTCTTTCTGTCCTTCAGCATCATGAACGTTTTGGTACGCTCTGGTAGCGAACCTGGTTTCTTCCTATTTCGGGTCCTTTTTGGCATAATGGCAGTCATGGGGCTCGCTACATACATGCCAGTTACGGCAGTCTACGTTGGCCTGCAAGAGGTGTCGCCCAGTTCTCGAGAGCTTGGTTTGCTCAATGGGGTCGCAGAAGCGGCTTCTTGTCTTCTAAGACTGATAATCCTGTTGATAGGCATTTTGATCTATGCCGTTTTTGATTACCATAGTGTGACAGCTGGCTACCTCAACTGCACTGTCTTGTTGTTGGCTGGGTTATCTTTCTTTGTTTTGATGTCTCCTACACGTACGAGGCTTACAGGAAGTTAAGGGAAACGGAAAAACCTAGAGGGAATGGATTTTGAGCATCTATCTCAGTCAATAGAATTTTCTTTGTTTCAATATGTATTGTGTCACATAGAAAGTGGTGATCAGCCGCAAATATATGTAAGGCTTCGTTTGGTAGGAGGCCACGTGTAAATAGCAGGTCAATTGTTAATATTCAGTAGTCCTCATTCCAGCGCTACATTATCGTTCATCTTTCTGAACTTGACTACACATTTTAGCCCTCTTGGTACCGCGTCATGGGTGCTACACTGCTTCATGGACTCAGCATTGGTCGCCAATGTTGCCACGCTCTCATGCTCAAGATACAGACTCGCTATGAGTAACTTGAGTTCCATAGTTGCCAACGCCTTTCCCAAACAGATTCTTCCTCCGTAGCCGAAAGGGATTAATTGTGCATCAGGAACCTTTCGCTGCTCTTCACTCCCGTCGATCCACCTGCGTGGGAGGAACCTATCAGGATCAGAGTAGACTTCTCCATCATAGTGCAACGCCAGGACTGAAGATGTGACAACTGTATGCTCGGGGACAAACATTCCTGCCAGTGTGCGGCCTCCTAAAGGCACCACCCTTTCGTTCTTCCCACTTGAGGATGGGTGCATGCGGTAAACCTCACGGAGGCATGCTTCGAGTGACGGGACCCGAGTATCAATGTCTGCGAATGACGGATGTCCATCGTCTTGCTTAGGTAGGGCAGACAGCTCTTGGCGTATCTTGTCCTGCCACTCTGGCACCTCAGTCAATTTCCAAACGAGATACGTTGCCGTCACCGTGATAGTGGCCTCGGCAGCATCGATGTTGTCAAGGACCTCTGCTGCCATATATGCAACATCGATTGGCCCGTCGTGTGCATCATCCTCTTTGAGTTCCCAAAGATGACGTACCAGAGAATGCGATTCATGCAACTGCGGGTCCTTGAGAGCAGCGAAGAACTTCTTCTGGCACCAAGTCGGGAATTCCTCATCTGCTAAGAGGTAGCGTAACCGAGAGCTCAATCTCTGCAGGAGGAGAGAAGCGGAGTTGCACAGCCGAGGCAACCGATAACGCAGCGGGCCGATAAACTGTTGATGCTTCAACCCCTCAAGGATCCCACGTTCAGTGCATGTCTGGTCTACCGAATGAGTTCCGTGACTAGGTCCGAAAACCAAGAAGGTTATGTTATCCAGTGCGTACCACGACGCCAGACTGAAAAAATCAATACCTTCGCCGTTTCGGATTTGATCCAGCACTGCTAGAGAGCGAGACTTGACATGCTCCTCAATCTCGGGAAGCTTGTATATAGTCTTTGCTTGATAGAATGATGAAGTGTACTTGCGCTTGATCCGATGGTCTTCATAGGGCTTGGTCGCAAATATGGAACGCCTCTCATACCCCATAAAGTGATCAAAGTAGTCGCTCTTGGCCCAACGATCTTTTGTTCCATAAATCTGTTTGGTGGCTTCAAAATCGGCTACCGATACCTCATTTGGTGAGATTTGGACTATAGGTCCGTACTTCTTGTGCAAACCGAGAATTATTTCATTGCGACGACATAGTACCTCACATATGCTTAGTGGAATACTGGAGATCTTGCAATACCATGGACCAGGGACATGACGAAGGCTGCTATTGCCGAGAAGATATGCGAGCCATGCGTATATCAGAACTATGAATACAACGGCAAGGGTAAATAGTAGGGCCTGGATGTTGAGGGTGTAGAATGGCGTATGTTCGGATGGGGAAGGCATTGTAGATTCTGTTTAATGATGGCAGTGAGTGAAAAGTGAAGGCAATGAATGGCCCAGAGCTGTAATACTTGTCGAAGGACTCTTTCAGTCGTCTTATTAGTAATTTATGGCCTTTGCATTTTATTATGCCAACTCTCCGAATTTCACACATATCTCTCTCGGAATATTCGAATGATGCTGATGTGGCACTGCATCATGGAACGGCCCGGATTGATGCGCCAACACGTTTGCCAAACCTGAGCATGCATCCAATGTACTGACTCGGGAGTCTTCCCCTCAATTGTGGCACATTACACAGGCTTCCATCTATTCTCCTTAGTCACTGTAAGACCTTATAACGATAATCCAGAGTTCCCGCAATACGGGTTCCGTCTTTATACCTGCACGGAGCCGCCTTGACTTCGAGGCCGCCATCGGGGAGCAGGAGAACATCAGACCTTGCTTGAAATTGGATTAGCAAAAGCTATCCTAGACTTATGCTAAGTTATTTAAGACTTTTAATCATCCAGGACCAAGGTCCTAAGTTTTCTTTCCTCCCTAGGTCGCTTCGTGGAGATTGAAGTCGCTAATCCCATCATGCCCATATCAGTAGTCCCATTCTTAAAAGCACATACCAGTTTATGTCGCTCTCATCTATCATAAGGAACTCTTCACTGTTTAGGTATGATTGCGCCCAGCTGAAGCTAAAATGGTTTGTGTTGAAGGGCTGCCGGCTTGATGTAATGTTTGTAATACTATTTCTGCTTTGGGCGACGTACCTAAACGAAACTCTGCACGACATGAAATCTTCGTGTTGTCTCTTCATCGGAGAACAGCGTCCTTGACATGGCACAAGTGCCACAAGGTCAATCTGAGGCTGGTGACATCAGAGCGGTACAAATTTTTAATGGCATTACCAATCCCCTGTCCCCCACGCTTTCATCTCTTTCTCTTCTGCACTTTGACGCTCTTGGTAAACAAGCATCCAAGTGGCACTAGATCTATTGCCGCTGCTTCTTCCATATTTTTCCCTGACAGTTGGTCATGGCCAGTAATTATCATTCTGAAGCGTTAGGTATAATCTCGCCTCGTTGAAGCACGCTGAGAAGACTTCGCCTATGTCAGGCGCGTTCCAGCGGAATGAAAGCGAGTATTTCAGTCAACTCTTCTCTCAAGGTTATTTACTTCTACTAAAACCATTCGTAAATACATAGAGAGTTGCATATCCACCATTCTTATGCACCATTGGTGGCTTGCGCTCCGTTGCTGCCATTGCGGATCTCCAGGGCGTGCTCATCGCTTGGCTTGCGGGCTCCCTTCAATGTCACCTTCGTTTCTTCCCACTGCTCAAATCGTCTATAGGCAATTGGTGCATCCTCCAAACTGTACTCGTTTGAGAAAATGAAACCAGGTCTTGCCCTTCCACTCTTCACAAGCTCCACTAGTGCCTTGATATTTCCCTTGATGTCCACAAGTCCACCTTGGATACGGATCCCCTTGATCCAAGCCTCAGCCATCGGGAACTTAATCTCAGCCTTCAGGTCAGGCTTGTGAACTACTCCCCGGCCACCAAATTCGGTGACCAATGCAGTGATATGTACGCCGATGACGCCAATGCCTCCACCAGACGTAGTGATCTTCACAGCTTCACGAAGGATATAATCCTGCTGCGGCTTGAGGTCATCATTGAGGCAGACTTCGCCTACGGCGTCGATGGACCGAGTGACTCCTTGAGGGCGAAGAGCAAGGATCTAGTCAGATGCTTTGCCTCCACGTGTGAAGTTGATGGGCTGCGCACCAATGGAAGCAGCCTTGGCGAGGCGCGAGGCAACATGGTCAATTACGTAGACATGGGCGGCGCCGCGAATTATGGCGCTGTATGCAGCCATGAGTCCAATGGCACCAGCACCGAAGACAGCAACAGTATCGCCGGCTTCAAAGCCGGAGAAGTCAATAGCGGTCCAGCCAGTAGGGAAGGCATCAGTAAGAGGCAGCCATTCCTTGTCATCGAGCTTCTCTGGAAGCTTCGCCAGGGATGAATCAGCCCATGGGATGCGGGCATACTCAGCTGGTCACAAGTGTCAGATGCACGAATACCATAATAAATGAGGAGAAATCTCACCCTGTAGTCCTGTATCGCCATGGAACATTCCACCAAGGCCAAGGCCAATAATAGGCTGATCTATCACAAGCATTGTGGGCTTGGGCAGTAAGTTCCCGTCTTCAGCAAAGGCCAGAATCAGGACTCGGTCGCCGGGCTTCAAAAAGTCCACAGCTGGGCCGACTTCCTCGACGATGCCAACAGCCTCATGGCCCACGCCGAACTTCTCTTCGGTACCAAAGAGTCCATGGTAGATATGAAGATCAGAACCGCATATGGCGGAAGTAGTGATACGCACGATTGTATCTTCTGGCTCGATGAGCTTGGGACGTGGGATGATGTTGACAGACATGTCGCGGACGTTGCCCTCCCACTGGACAGCACGCATAAAGCCTGTCTTCGATGAAGAATCCATTTTGATAAATAGTAACTTGAAGATTATCTAGAGTTAACTATACAAGAAATCTCTGCTCAAAGCTTGCTCTCTCACGATTCACCGGGTAGAGACAGTAATTTGTACTAACGAACCCCGGTCAATATGTCAATATCAATCGCGTTCGATTGCTTAAAGCAGAAAATGACGTGATATAGAAGAATTTTATCAGTCACAATATTTTAAGCTTAGCTGAGATATGTAAGAAATGCTACCCTTGGGAATGCTTTGGGGTCTTTTATAGTAAGCGGAAAGAACTTGTGATGGGAACCGTCAGCGCCCAGCCTCACCGCGTAAGATTGGTCGTGGTAACACGAGGCTATCTTCAAAGAGCGTGACCAGTAGCAGGTATCAACTTGACTGAGATATTCCTTGTCCACCGGTCGAAAGTTCTTAAAAGCCTATGATTGGTGACAGCTCCAAGAGAGAAAGCTCCATACTATCAGGCGTGATACCCAAGGCTTACACAACACAGTATCAAATGACGCAACAGAATACCATTTCTAACAGAAGTACTTTGTCATTCTTTTGAGAGCTACCTTCGCCAGATCTTGATTGGCAGTTTGCCCATGATCAAGTTGAAGGCTTCGAACCTGTCCACCGTGAAGTCCTTAGTCGGCATCGCAAACTCATATCGATGCACCAGAGTAGCCAATACAATCTGCTGTTCCAAGTACGAGATGTTTCGTCCGATACACCCTCTTGCGCCCGTTGAGAACGGGATGAAAAATGGTTCCATCCTCTTACGTTCCTCCAGGTTTAGCCACCGCTCTGGCTTGAAGACATATGGCTCGGGATAAATGTCCTCGTTGTGGTGAGCGCTCCAGATCGTCATTGACACAGATGTATCGCCTGGGATCCAAGTTTCCATAATCTTGGCTCCCTCTGGGGGTGTGCGTCGTGGAAGGCCTGAGCTGACGGGAGGAATGAGGCGAAGGCCTTCATCAAGGCAGGCTTTGAGATATGGCAGGTCTTTGACTTTGTCAAATGGCGAGATGACGTCGTCTTCATCCATAACAGCAGCTACCTCGTCCCTCAACCTTTTCATCTGCTTGGGATGACTGATCAGCAGTTGAAGGATATGTGTCAGGGCAATAGCTGTAGTCTCGGCTCCAGCATCAATGATTGCAGAGGTCTCAGCGACAATCTCTCCCCACTCGAGCTCATTTGGCACACCGTTTTTGTTAACCATAAGACATGAGAAAAAGTCATCGAGTTTCTCTCCTGCTTCATATCTTCTCATTCTGTCTTTAGCTTGGTGGTAGCAAATGTCCCCCCAGGGAGCACTGGTGGCCCAGTAGCTCTTCCACTTGTTGGGCACAACTTTGGAGATACGGGCTAGCCATGGATAGAGTTCATACTCCCAGACGAAGACTGACTTGCACATGGCTGCGGCGTTCTGTGCTTGACGATATCGTGCGGGATAGAGTGTGCCGTCGGGCTTTTCGGCAATGACTTCGTCGGTACCGGTCTCGAGAAGAGTCATCTTTGAGGAGAGGGCGATATAGTTGATTGCTTCAATAGTCCAGAGATTGATCCAGTGGTTGAAGTCGACTGTGAGATCTTCAGGGTCGGGATTGGTGTTTGGCTTTAGAGGTCCCGTGCATCGCTGATCAAAAGCATCGAGCAATCGCTGCGTGGTATACTGCACTTTGAACTCCCATTTCTCAAGATTTCTTGTCGCAAAGGCAGCAGATAAGAGTCTTCTCTTTCTGCTATGATCACTCTTGTCAACAACATCAAACAAGTTGCGATGCGTCCCTGCCAGAACTGTCTCTTTGTGATCCTTTGTGCACTTGGTCTGGTGACCGTAGATGTCTCTGACAGCCTGGGGATGGCTGAATGACAATGCATTGGGCCCGATTCTGAGGATGTGCTCGCCACGACGATCATGTTCTGCAGCGAGCGTCTCTGACCGACTGCCGGTGTGACTGAGATAACAGTGGCGCAGGTCCGTTAGAGGAGAAAGCCACGAGAAGTTTGCATATTTCCTCAAACCCTTTGGATCGATGAAGTACAATATGATGGGATAAATGACAAGACGAATGAACAAGCCTGCCAGACCGGCCCCAAGGAGAATAAAACCAATCATGGTTGCAAAGGGATTGGGATGAGGGTGAGTTGATTAATCTCTAAACTCATGAGGAGTCACATCTTATATCTCGAGCCTTCGACCCAACAGGCCAAATAGTGCGGCGACAACACCGATGCATATCTAAGACGTGCACCAATGAAGGGTCTGCATGCTCCCCATAATCTGCAGAATTTGAAATCTATTGTTAGATAAATTGCCCGCGGGATTCACTTTTCGGCGAAACACTTCCTAATTGAGACGAGTCGCCAAGCAGCTGGAGGAGTAAATTTCCGTTCCTGGTAGTGGCGTCGAAATGGTGGGATCGTGGAGTTGCGGGGAAAATGGGCCCTGACATGACATCGATCGTGGGCCAGGAAGGGCAATTGATTCCGCGGGGATCAGTATGAGCTCAATGGCCATTGAAGGAATAGCAGTTTTCAATCAGTTGTGCTTATCATTCTATGCAGTCTGTAAAGTTCTACTCGTCCCTCTTCTGTATCTCAAATAGCTGCGGCAGCAAGCCCGACAACATGTCGTCCAAACTCTGCCACTTGATACCCAAGGCCTTTTCAGTTGTACTTGCATCAACGCCAAAATGAGTAGAAGCTTCCCTCGACCCAGGCGTACCCTTGGGGATCTTATCCTTATTCTTCCCGGCAACCTCCCTTGCGACATCCGCGATCTCTTGATTACAGTATACTCCCGCCGCAAGAAGATATCTTTCGCCACTCGCTTCAGGGACTTGAATAGCCTTGAGGTGCGCAAGAGCTACATCTTTGACACTAACCCAGACAGGGCCTTTTGTGACAGGTATCTCGCCGTCTTGACCGGCGGAGACAATACCATAGACGATTTGGTTCGAAGTGTTGAGATGTTCTGATGACCTGGGCACAGCGCCCTGCAGGAATGGCCCAAACACCATAGCCGGATTCAAGCTTACAAGATCAAAGTGCGCAGTTGGATTCTCTTCCATCCACTTCCAAGCCACCTTTTCGGCAACGGTCTTGCTGGCGCGGTATGCAATTGCTGCAGCTGGTGCATTTACACCATCCTCGTAGGTCAATGGAGACCAATCTTTGGCCGTATAAATCTTACCCGGCTGCAGTCCTTTTGAAGCATCGTAGATACCTGCAAACGAGTTGGTGTGCACAATGCGCTTGACGCCACCAAGCTGATTTGCTGCGTTGAGGATGGCAGTTGAACCCTTGACAGCAGGGATCATGAGGTCTTTTTCCAAGTTTGTTGTGTCATAGTGAAAAGGAGCAGCGAGGTGTAAAATTGCATCAGGTCGAATGGAGCCAAAGGCTGAGATGTATGATTCAACGGAAGTGATGTCCTCGACTACCCTGACAGAGAGATTGGGATCTCTGCCGTGTAGTTCAAGAACTTGCTCAACTTTTGTCTGAGATCTGACGGTACCCAAAACCTTGTATCCTTCACATAGAAGAAGAGCAATACAGTGTTGGGCTATGAAGCCATTGGCTCCAGTGACGGCGATAAGAGATGGTGGCAGAATGGGCTTGGGGTAAGCTGAAGGCATTTTGGCAGCGACAACTCTAGTGAATGAATGGTTGCGATAAGGCTAGAAATCAGGTTCAGGTTATGATTGCAAATGTTTGTAGACTATCAAGACGGTCATGATTGAACCTACAGAGGTCTATTCTATTCTATTGACAGCCCAGCTCATCCGCGGTATTCATCGCCTGTTCTTCTTTCGGTTTAGCGCTCTCATGGCCGTCGCAATGATAACTTTGCGACGGCTGCAGGCCAAGCAAAGCGCATTGGATCAAATCAGCGACGGGTCCCGCCGATCGCGTTCTTCTCCCGTGACTGTCGGATAGCGGCGCCGATTTCGTCCGAGAGCCGTTTGATTCTCTACACTTTGAGATGACTTCATTATCTGTGTTCGCAGCCTAAAGCTTAGCCTCATAGACGCCGTCATCCATAGTCACGAGCAGCTTGTCCCTTATTCAGAGTCCTGCAGTTCAAACCCGTGGAAACAAACAGTTGTCAATCTTATTGCATAGTTCTTCTATGCTCTTCATCGTTCTTCCTCTCTCAGCTCAGGCGCTGTTGTAGCTTGTAGATACGGAGTAGTTTGCGAACAGATCATTTGGCCGATAACGGTTGTTATCGGCGCTATCAGTTTAGCGATAATGATAAGGTAATTCAGTCACTGGCTGGGCTGTCAGGTCAGGCCCAGCAAATGGTACTGTTGAGCATAGCATACCCTATACACAGCCAAAAATTCCTGCATAACCATGTAAAAAACAGTAATCGCGAGGTACTATGTGATCTTTTGGGTGTCAGAGGGTTTTACAGAGCAAGCAGATACCAAATTGTTAAGTTGAACGTCAAAGGAAGGGTTTTGGCCACCGTTGTACTGAGCCATATCGGTCTACTCCCATCAAGCATGCAAATGGAATCACATTCGTATTTTTTCAAGGTCAACGTTTCGCGCCCAACGCCTGTATTGAGGATGATTAAACTCCCGCAATTGCCCTCTTCTTCAGAACAGCCGAGTTCTCATTTAACCCGGCCCAATCATGAGCGTCCAAGCAAGCCTGTCGACTTAATAACACAGCAACCTTGGTCCTCTCCCTTAACTCCGCCTCATACTCGTCAATAGCTTCATTTAACCCCTTTCCTTTATGATAAGCTCCTTCCAAAGACTTTGTCAACCGATAAGCGTCAAGGATGCCATGGTTCGCTGCTTCGCCTCGATACATGGTCATCGCATGCGCTGCATCGCCAGCTAGAGTAACCCTGCCGTTGTGATTATCCCAAGGCGGACACGGCCAGTCCTGTAGGACTATCTCAATCACTTCTGAGCCCTCTGGGATTCTTTGTACGGTATCCCGTAGAACGGGATTAAACTCTGTGGCGCGTTGCTTCATATATGCCAGGCGCTCCGCGTCGGTCGCTTTGACTTCGTCTTCTGGTGTTTTCATGGGCCACGATATCATGACTTGCACACGGTAATGCTCATCCTCTGTTCCGGCAGTGCCATTAACGACTGGTGTTTCAAGCATGCTGAACCAGAAGAACGTCCCTGTCTCAGGATGGCAGCCTTGAAATAGCAGGGGATCGATATCTTTTAATGGCTTTACCTGCTCTGGAGTGAGATCTAGAGCTGCGCCAGTAAATCGCACCGGCAGTCGAATATTTCGATATGACTCTGGTGCTAAGAATTTCCTTGTTCTTGAGTTGCTGCCCTCGACACCAACGATGAGAGACCCTTCAGCTCGAGATCCATCCTCGAACATAGCGACGACTCCATCGTCGCGCTCTTCAATTGAAGCAAGTCGTTTGTTCCAATTGACGTGGTCTGACACGCTCTTAAGCAAGACCTTGCGCAGCTTCTCTCTATTGACTCGTCGGCGATCGCCAGGGGGAATGAGGAATTTTGGCTCGAGGGTCTCGAGATTGATGAACACGAATTTTCCGAGCCCTTGACGATCGGCTTCTGGGTCGACTTGGACCGATTCGACGTCCTTGAAAGCTTCTTCTGATAAGAGTTTCTTAAGGAATGGGAGGACCCAGTGGAGTGTTATGGCCCAGCCTTGACCGCGGGAGCTGATGTGACTGTCGCGTTCGTAAATCTGAAAGGGAATGCCAAGCTTCATGATCGATGTCAGTGGGTCAATTCATGAGGTGATCGGAGAGGCTGATTACCTTCTTGAGGCCGTGGGCGAGGACAAGACCAACGACTCCGGCTCCGATTATGAGAACTGGCTTACGGTCTTTGGACATGGTGATGTTTGCGTGAGCTTCACACAAAGATTGATCAATGAGTTGTGTTTGTGTATAATTTTGGTCGCTTTGAACGAGGGGAAATATCTGGGTTTATTCTCTCATAATATCAGATTGACTTTCGAGACCCTTCGCAGCTGAAGTGAGTGCGACGGCATCACACGTCATGAAACTCTTATCGGGGGTTATCTGCGTTACAGTGAGGTCCCAGCAGCGCGGTTCAGTGCATCGAGCGCAGTGAGGGGTCCGTCGGAAATCGCCGTTATGCAACCGTCGGAAAACCATCATCAATTGCGCGCCAGACTAACTCGAATTGTCACTGTAAGATAGCGGGGACCGCGGAAATTAACGATCTTTGCGACAAGGCAATTCGCATTGGAACATGCGCCGGACCTGGGTGCGATGGAGGTGAGAATAGATTCATTCAAGAGTCAATCGATCTCGCTTCCGATTCATCGCATTCTCAACCCATTCATACCCAGTATCGCATCCTTGCAGCAATCACCATGACACAAGACACCAAGCATGAGGCTCTCCAGCCTGTTCATCCCTCGATGAAGGGCAAACTCGACCCTGTCTTTGAGAAGCTCTACAACGACAACGTCGCCAACACTCCCCTCAAACCAATTGACCTCGGCATCCTTCGATCGAAGTACTCAGTTCTCTACTCGTACGGCACTGGCCCTGCACCAGATGTCGCCCGCCAATACGATACCCACATCGTCACTCATGAGGGCATCACTCTCGATGTGAGAGTGTATGAGCCCGACACTGATGGTCCATGGCCTGTACACATCGACTACCATGGTGGCGGTTGGGGTCTAGGCGATCTTGATACCGAGAGTCATATTTGCAAGCATATCTGCAACGTCGCTGGCGTCGCCGTCATTGACGTCGCATATCGCCTCGTGCCAGAGAATGCTTTCCCCTGTGGTGTTACCGATAGTTTCGCTGCTCTCAAGTACATCTACGAGAAGGGCGCCGAGAGATTCAGCATTGACCCGGAGAGGATCTCCGTTGGTGGAGTCTCAGCCGGCGGTTTCATCAGTCTTGCACTGGCGCACATGGCCCGCGACGCTGGAATCCCTCTCAAGCTCGTCGCTGTTGGAACACCAGTGATTGACGATCTGAGTCAATACTCTTCAGCATCAGACTCGCCCTTCAAGTCTATGCAAGAAAATGAGCATGCGCCAACACTCAATTGGGGCCGACTAGCCTGGTTCGACAAGCTCAAATGGAGTTCGTTGGGCTCAACCCCCGAAGAGATTGCTGAGAAGCGTGCGCAAATACCCGCGATTTATGGCAACCTACTCAAGGCGGACAATTTTAATAATCTTGCAAAGACTGTCATTTACACAGCGGGTGCTGACCCATTGAGGGATGAGGGCGAGGCTTACGGTATGAAGCTGATTGAGCATGGAAACGAGGTGACGATGAAGAGGTTCCCCGGCGTACCGCACCCGTTTATGCATATGGACAAGGATCTTTGGCAGGCGAAGGAGTTTATTCTACAGACTGCTGGAGCTATTCGGACTGCTTTACATGAGCTGTAGTTTTAGACAGTGTAATTAAATCATTCTCTTAAAACGAAAAACATCATGTGCATCGATATCGTGAGCTGTGTAGCATCAATTTGAGGGAGCCTAGGAGCGTAAGTAATTGATGATGAACCGCCAACTATCTGAACATCGCAGGCCGATCGCTGGAGACCTCACTGTTAGTGCCCTATCGCCCCATACCCGACAGCGCCATCTACCCCGCTTGATACCACTGTAGCGCCTGATATGACGGATACCATATCACCAAACTAGCTGTTAACAGTCTAGCACTCACGCGCTATCAAGATAACGAGGGAGCCGGTTCCTAATTCCGGGTGACCAATACCTCCTCCCTCCCGTTACCCCAGCTTTTCCTCCTCCTCATTGACCTCAAAACCATGGCGACGCGCGAGCGACCGAGTAATACCTGCTTACGGTGCGCTGAGATCAAACAGCGCTGTAAGGGTGGAGTGCCTTGTGACCGGTGCAGTAGGTTGAGCTTACCTTGTCGTCCCAAGGGATACTCGGCTTCGTTTCCCGGAGAGTTTGGGCTTGATGGTGACGATGGGATTTCTGTTGGTCAGCCGAAAGCGAAGATACGGAGGGTACAGACAGGTTGCTTGACGTGTAAAAGGCGTAAGAAGAAATGCGATGAACGGTAAGCCTCCACCTCGATTGTCTGGATGAGCCAGACTCATCATTGTCATAGGAAACCTAGCTGTGGCGATTGCAGGAGACTTTGCCTCGACTGTTCGTGGCCGACAGAGAGAGCAAGCAGACCGAGGCTCAACAGCTGGACCAACGAATCATGGCTCAGCGCAGAACAAGTCCTCGATTTATCCTCGGAGACATCGCCCAGCCCAAATCCTTCACCAGGTTCAGTCCAATCCAACGTGGATCTGAGTATCGCCGACTTGCTCTGTCAAATGTCGACAGCCGTTCCTGTAGATGGCACCGATGTCGACATGACGGCGACATTGCCAGAACTTTCCTGGGACCTGACAACTGACTCAGGCTGGCTCGATATTCTCCCAGAAACACCTCCAGTTGCCGAAGACTCGCCGGACAGTCTGCCAAATACCACGCTCACTCTGTATACACCGAGCTTGGTACCGGACATGACTTCTCCTCACGACAAAGCACTACTGAACCATTACTCAAATATTGTCGCCTCAGTGCTATCAAGGCATCCAAACACGGCATCAAATCCTTACCTCAGCTATCTCGTACCCATGGCCGTCTCAAACCAGCTCATCCTGCATTGCGTCCTCGCCTTGAGTGCAACACACTGGCAGAAGCTCCAACCCGACATGCGAGACAGGGCATTGTACCATAAAGGCCACGCGACACAATCTTTGGCCGGTCTCTTGCCTCATGTAGACGGGGGCTCAGTGGATATCGCGCTGGTGTCTTGTCTGCTTCTGTGTATGTCGGAGCTGTTTGATGGTACCTCGGCAGGATGGAAGCTTCACCTCCAGGGCGCAAAGAGACTCCTGTCAACAGTCAAATCCCAGACTGGTGGTAATCTGGCAGGCCACTTCAAGTTCTTCGTCAAGCTAGCACGCTTTCTCGACAGTGCCGCGACAACGAGCACCTGTAAGCCTCCTCTGATAGACGACAAGACAGTGGCGACTACACCTGAGCCGACTGAAGATTCCAGCAACGATGATGCGGCAGTTTATGGGATACCGAAAGAACTGTTCCACATGGTCGACCGTGTGAACAACCTGGCCAGCAAGCGAGGAACAAGAGTCGATGAGGCTTCAGAGGCGCTTTTCCGGGAAGAAGCTGAAAGAGTTCAAGGAAGGTTGGATAATTGGGCATACGACTATGGTGGTCTCGCAGGCGCCGTTGCGTCCGTGTCACCAACCAACGACGACGTGCTCCACGCAACAACCGCATACGAATGGGCACTCCGCCTCCGACTCCACCAAATCACAGAAGGTTACTCACTTACAGAAAAGGTATTCGAGTGTGTCCAGCATATTTTAGACTCAGCACAAAAGATCCGATATGGCAGCCCCCTCGAGAGCTGCTTACTGTTTCCTCTGGTGATGGCAGGTGGTGCATGCAACTGTCTCGAGCAGAGGATGGTTGTACAAGATAGGCTGATGATTATGGAGCGGACTTGTGGGTTCGGGTATGTGCATCAGAGCCGTGAGCTGGTTGAGACTGTTTGGAAGAGAAGAGAGACCGAGAGCATGGTTAACTGGGCTAGGATTCGGTATGAGGAGATGGGTGGATTAGCACTCTACTGATGGCAATACACGGCAATGACGCAATTGTACTTGTGAAATATGTGGAAGAAAGGCTATGACATGAGAGGACTATTTTGACAGGCTATACACAAGCTCTGACTCCTACGAGACTTGCGCATCATTGACCAACCCAGCGATGTGAGCATGCATATCATAAGCACAGACCTCATCAATCGTCAGCATCCCCGGCTTCGTGTTCTTGCTCGACCACCCGATCCTTTCATTCAAGTTCTCCCTCGCACGCTTGCTCGCTTCTTGCAATCTTGTGGCACGTGGCTTTCGCTCCGCCTCATACAACTTAAGACGCTGCTCAACACTTAGGTCTGAGTACTTCTCTGAAAAGAGGATACCCAATGCACCTGCATCTTCAATTGCCATGCATGCGCCCTGACTTTGATCTGGCATCATGGGATGTGCAGCATCACCCAGCAGTGTGCAGCGGCCCTTGGTCCAGTAGGGATAAGGATCGTGGTTGTATAAACGCCACATCTTGATGTCTTCGGCGTTGAGGAAGAGCTTGATGAGCTTGGGGTCTAGCCCAGGGAAGGTAGAAGCAAGGACGTCACCAGTGGTGGAAATGTTCCATCCATCTTCCTTGGTATCATTCTTCTCGGCTGGATAGAAACAGTAGCATGAAACAACGTTGTTATCGCTGCATGCTGACAGCACGATCTTGGTCTTTGTGTCGCCGCCCCAAAACTCGATGGCTTCGTTGTTGATGTACTCCTCTAGGCCAAGCTCACGTAGCTTGTCGGCGTATATGATGCAGCGATAGCAGCAAGATGTGCTGGGAACGAAGTTGGGGATGACGCCAAGTTGCTCACGCATCACGCTTCGGATACCGTCCGCACAAATGATGGCATCATGTGTAGCCTCATTGCCATTCTCAAAAGTAACATGGCCAGTCTCAGTGTCAAGTTTGGATGCCTTGTGCCATGTCTTCAACTCAGCAGGGCGACCCTTGCCACTTTGCGACAAAGCAGTGTCCTTGAGGTGATTATGCAAATCGACTCGATGAAAGTTGTTGTAGTCTGTACCGAAGCGTTCGCGATAGTCTCCGAGAGGGTATGTGCCCTCAACTTCTCCAGTAGAATAGTCATGGCGGATGAGGTTGCGCAAAATGACTGGTTTGGCAGCGGGAATGTCAACATCCCATTCTTCCAGGAAGCGAGAGCCATTGGAGGCGACTGAGAGAGATGCACCGACTTCACCACCAAAGTCGTAGCGCTCGTAGAGAGTGACTTGGTGGCCAGCTCGTCGGAGAGCGATGGCGGCGGATAGACCACCAAGACCGGAGCCGACGATGCCTATTGAGAGCGACGTTTCTGTTCGTCCAGGCATGTTGTGTTGTGAAGAATTTGTGTGAGTAAGCTGAGGCTATAATTGAGCCGTTCGGCTTGGTGATACAGAGAGGTGCTACAGGATGTAATGAGGTACTTTGCAAGATGTAATTGAGTGCATCGATGAGAAGATTGTAATTGAAGTTCTAATTATATGTATCGCAGTCTTATCCCCGGCGCTCAAGTCATGTCATTACTCTCATCTCACATCGTCTGTTCCGCCCTCCGACGACTGAGGCTGAAGACCACTATCTCAAACCGCGCGGACCGCTATCAACAAGACGAACCCAAAACCATCCCTGAGACCTCGAAGCGACGGGCGGGGAAGTAATCCACATGATTTCATTGGTCCCGCCCATCAGGATCCGACGGTTGCAGCTTTATCGCGGTCTAGCCCAATCCAGATAGAGTTTACCGACGTATCATCATTCCCCAGGTTTTTGGAGTCCAGACTCGGAGCTATGACTTGACCTCTGTCAAGATAACATTGCGACTGCTCATGTTTGGCTGGTTGTTGTCGCAAAGGTGGTATCGCGGGTTCGAGGTACTTAATCCTGTCTTGTCGTCCCATTCAGGCATCTGGTTTTGGCTTCAGTATAGGCTGCCTTCGTCTATCGATCGCTACCTTGCCGCCAATTGAACTCTTTGCTCAACAATTTGACTCTTTCTTCAAAACTGAGCAACTACTTGTGTAGCTGGATAGGTTAGTACCTGACGAGTTGCCCTGGTTGCATTTGTCTAACATCTTCTTGACAGCTTCACCATGATTCCCACCGACAACGAGAAAATCCCAGACACCATGCGTCCTCCCTCTGTCACCAAAGGCTCAGTCCAAGATGTCATCAGCGAAACATCTCTGAAGCCCATCACCCGCAAAGTCGACTACCATCTCGTTCCTCTCATGCTAGTCTGCTACTTCCTCCAATTCCTCGACAAAGTCCTCATCAACTATGCAAACATCATGGGTCTTTCCGAGAACCTCCATTTCAAAGGAAATGACTTCTCTTGGATGGCTACCGCTTTCTTCATTGGTTTCGCTGTTGCTGAGTTTCCTCAGGGTGTCTTGATCCAGAAGTTCCCCGTTAGTAAGGTCCTTGGCCTCAATGTTGTTCTCTGGGGTATCGTTATCTGCTGCTCGTCTGCCGCGCACAACTTCCCTGGTATGACAGCTGCGAGAACTCTTCTTGGCATGTTCGAAGCTGTCATCTCACCCGCCTTAATCATGATCACTTCACAGTGGTACACGAGAAGACAAGCCACACCAAGAACCGGTATCTGGTACTGCGGTCTTGGAATTGGTCAGACTGTTGGCGGATTGATCTCGTATGCTGCTCAGCACGGTAGCCGAACTAGCAGCTTTCAGAGCTGGCGCATCATGTTTGTTTCCGTTGGCGCTTTCAATGTCATGATTGGACTCCTTGTTCTCTTCTGGATGCCTTCTAGCATCAAGGACGCCAAGTTCCTCACAGAACAGGAGCAGGTCATGCTTCAAGAAGCACTCGATGCTGATCAGGGAGGGAAAAACGCCAAGGTCTTCCGCCGGGCTGGGATTTGGGATGCCCTCAAGGACATCCAGGTTTGGCTGCTTTTCCTCAACACTATTCTCATTGTTATCCCATCCGGTATCATCACGACATTCTCTGCAACGCTCATCCGCGGCTTCGGATATGACCCCAAGCAGGCCGCCCTTCTCAACATGCCTGCTGGTGTCGTATCAGTGTCCGCTACCTTGCTCAGTACCTTTGCCATCCTCTACGGGTTCCCAAGATGGTTGGGTCTTTGCCTGCTCATGGTCCCAACTCTAATTGGTGCTGGTCTCATGTCCTTCTACTCTAGTAGTCAAGCTGGCTCTCTCGCTGGTATCTACTTGATCAACTTTGACGTTGCACCTCTTGCACTGATCTATGCTCTTGTCGGAGCCAATGTTCAAGGGTACACTAAGAAGGTCACTACGAATGCCATCGTTGCTGTTGGCTTTTCCATTGCCAACATCATTGGACCACAGACCTTCCAAGCCAAAGATGCGCCAAAATTCCTCCCAGCAAAGATCACCGTTTTCTGTGTTTGTGGCGGGTCGGTTGTTCTCACCATTCTGACTAGAATTCTTTATGGCCTTCGAAACAGAAAGGGAAGGGTTTCACAGGATGTTGGGCAAAGTGGAGAGGTTGATCCGGATACTATGACGGATAGGAACAACCCTAACTTCTTCTACGTTTACTAAGCAAGACGAGTTGGTTTCATAGTAGTTTATTGCTTTAAAAATTAAATTAAGCCAGTTTAACTATTGCCTTTGTCTCTCCGGAAATCGATTACCTTATCTCTTGTCACATTACGGTTAGAAGTATCATGGCACTGAAGTCTTGGTGATTGTAAATATTCAATTGCGCTATTCAAATTAAATGGTCCTCAAAGGAAGATCACCGTGGGCTTGCGATTGGTCTCCCGAACTGCGACCTGTAAGCAAGAACCTTTTGCCAAGGAATCAAATCCATGTGCTCACAGGTCGTTGGCGAAGAAGACAGGCTTAGCAGCATGCTTGTTGACGCGAAGGCTCAGCTGGTCGGGTCGCGAGTAATGGCCGACAATGTCCAAGTTCTGCTTCGCCTTGTACTTCTCCTCCAGGTTGATATCAGCGTAAAGAATACCCTCCTCGTTAGGAGCAAGAGGCTTGACAAGTTCCTCTCCGAAAGGCGAGAAGATCATACTGAAGCCACCGCCAGACTTCTTGGTATAGTCATAGCCGTCGACGTTCGCCTTCTTATGGTTCTCCTCAGTCATGATCTGACTTGCCAGGAGAACGAAGCAGGCTCCTTCCATGGAGACGACGTGAGAGAAGGCCTTGCAGCATTCGGGAGTGATGTGGTATGGCCACTCGGGGACGTTCTGGGGGAAGATAGATGGCCAGCTGGAGACGTGGATGTCGACATCCTGAGAGTATTCATAGTAGCGGAGAAGTGTCTGAGTGTGCTCCCAGCAGTTAAGACCAGCAACCCTTCCGAACTTTGTGTCGGCGACGTTGGTCAGAGACTCGCCCTGTCCGTCACCATAAATAGCACGCTCAACGTGGGTGGGCTTGATCTTGCGACGGTGAAGAACGATGGTGCCGGTCTCGTCAATGAAAGACTTTTGCCGTTAGTTTGCCGAAAGCCTCACTTGGTGGCACAACTCACCTGTGCGATGTAAAGCGTTCCCCTGTATCTCTCACTATATCCAAGGACTACAAAGACGCCTGCCTCTCGAACAGCAGCTCGGATCTGGTCCATCTCAGGTGACTCTTTCTCCATCGAGTTCTTGAAGTACTCATTGATCCATGGTGCGTTCTCGGTAGGCGAGTTGGCCCAGATGCTCCTATAAATGAATAAGCTGATCTGCCCATGTTTCGTAAGTCTCCTACTTACCATGGATATCCTGGGATGAAGACTTCAGGGAAGCCGATAACGTTGGCGCCTTCTTTCGCTGCCTCTTGGATGAGACCGATGGACTTGTTAACGCCACCCTGGAGATCGTTCCAGACGGGCTCGGCTTGGATGGCGGCGACCTTGAGGGACTTGGACATCTTGATAGATTGTTGTTGGGGTTGTGGATTTGTGTTGGTGGTTGTGTTGCTGATACTTGTGTAGGACTGAGAATGATGATGAGGTGAGGAATCCGGGTGTGATTTGCTCTTTACTTATAGTTGTGAGACTGATACTCATCGTCTGGCAAACATACGACGATGTTTCCTATCTCAGCATCTATCTGTCCTCGGTGGGGTTTGTTTGAGGGGTCTATCCGGATGTCAGATTACCTGACGATCATCAAGGTCGGGTGATTGATTCCCGGATATATCCTTCTCCTTAACCCCAGTTACCCCAGATATGCCAAATTTAACCTCCGCACGCCGGATTTATGATATCCGCAATACAACAATAGGATACAATTAATGGAGATGACTTACGTGGCCACGTGTCAGGCCTCGCTCATATCGGAAGCAGGATAATCAATATCCAGGAACTGCATTAAGCTATATAAACAAACTGGTATTACCGAAAACAAGACCTCATTAAAATCCTAAACTAAACAAAAAAGTCCAGAGATGACTCTCCAAAACACTGATCATACGTCCAAGACTCAAAGATATCGTCCAGCGAATAAACATGCTCAAAGCTACTCTCTGTGCCCTCATGGAAAACCACCAGATCGTCCATTTCATACCGTTCAAATTGTCGTCGGCTCTCTTCATTGATCTCTTGTGCGAGACCATGTGCCCAAATGTCAATCTCCCATTCTCGAGCTAGCGACAAGATTGCTCGGATAGATCGGTTGGCCCAGTTCCAGTTCACGTTCATCTCATAGAGAGATTTGACACAGATATAGAGACACCTCATGGCCTCGCTTCTGCCGTGGTTTCCTGTTGATTTAATGTGAAGAAGATGGATGATTGATGCAGTGAAGGCTGGGTGGACTGCTGAGACAGGTATATTTCGCTAGACTGTGTCAGTTTGCTAGGGTAGTTGAAGTCAAACGAGCACATACGATTGTGTAGTTCTTCCTGAATATCTGTAGAATCCTTGCCATCTTGACGGCTGATTCCTTGCAGGACTTTGAGTGAATATCTCCTCCCTCTGGATCATAGGCGACGGCGTTCTTGCCAGGATTGAGAAGCTGAAAGAATGGTCGGTGAAGTAATAATATTGCATGGTGGTATTGCAAACTAGTGAATAGTCGTTAGCAAGACAACTTTACCGGATCCATAGTTACTCACTGAAACTGATAGACATATGGTGGAGAGCATTGAAGACTAGAACTTGAGATTTTCAAACTTTTCGGCAGTCGGTCAAAAAGCCCGACAGCTTGTAGATGAGCTTTCATAACTCGATCTTCTCTTTCTTTATCAGTCCACGCGTATCTCTGGGCATAACTATATCATGTTAGTGGCCATTACCTGCCGAAGGGATAGATTTCTCACAGTTGGTCGATAACCTCTGAGGTGGCGAGCAGAAGCTCGCAAGTATACATGCAGTTTTCCAGAATGTGGCCTGTCGGAAATGGAGCGGATATTCCATATTGATAGTCAGTTAAGAGCGGGCTATGTTGGACGAGTCCTTTTGGTTTGGTCGTTGTGATGTTGTACTCTTGGATACTCGCCGGTCGGCCCATGCCGAGGCAATAAAGCCTGTTCTCAAGGTCAGTTTTCAAAACACGTCAGTGCTCTTCGGTCGACGTACTTGTCTAGGACATATACACCCCAGAAAGTGACGTTCCTAGCTTCCACATCATCATCGGATACTAAGCCTCTGGAAGCGTATGGCGAACAGTCGCAATGAAGGCCCAAGTTCATGGCCATTCTTGTCGCCATACCAATATACATGAATCCGAGACCCTCGTTGTCAATAGTCGCCCAGTAAAGGCCCAGAAGTGCTGTTGCTTGAACTGTAGATGTCGTTGGAGCTTCGCATTCGTAATGAAGCATGGTCTTGGCTTGAGCTGCAAATGCTTCACCAGCCGTGTTGGCGTCATCGGGGTCAGTTCGAAGCTCTAATCTTGGAGAGTACCGCGATGACATGGCTAGAATGGCTGCCATGAGCGAAGGCGTGCAGTATCGGCCATTCTTCTCGACGTATAGATCCCTGACAAATAGCTCTCTTGGGACGATGTACTGCCAAGAGTTCTGCCATCGCCAGAAGATCTGTAGTAGGTGGTCGCGCATCTCGTCAGAAGGTGTGATGAAATCAGGCATGTTGTTGGCGGCCTCTATGCCGCGATTTCTGGCCTGAATCGATGATGGAACCTTGATAGCGTGGTTGGGGATGATGGAAAAATTGCTGGATGCACCAAAATAGCGCAACTCTCCAATCTCACCAAGAGTGAAGCAGCCAAGCGCATTTGCGAGATCATCCATGTCTTCTTCGCTTGTGGTACTGTTTGGGTCCGGCTGAGAAGCTTCGGTAGTGCTTACGAAGGCCACCTCCTCATGGTCACAGTTACTGCTGCCCTTTGCAGAGTCTGGTGTCCCAGGATCACCATTCCGCTGGGCGAGCTGTTTCTCCAAGCTCGCGACGCGCGCTTCCAACGCGTTGATATAAGCATTTGTATGTCGTCTGTCCATAAATGTAAGTGTAATTTCTATCATAATGCTGTCGTGTTGACCTACTTCCTGTTGCTCTCAGCCTGGGTATACTCGCAGTCCTGTTGACGGTCGTAGCATGCGCTGCATCTTGGCTGACTACCATCGCACTGCGTATAGCTTGCGTCAGCTACTGTCACATAGGTATAATGAGGCCATGCAACGTCACGCGTTCGTATTGAGGCTCAAAAGGTGCAGAGAGGGGAGCGTTACCTTTGTCCTCTTGACCCGACACCCGTTACAGGCTACGGAAGCCCGCTTCCTGGGGTTAGGTGGGGCAGAATAAACAGCCGTCGTAGACATGATCAAATGCGTGATTCAGAGACTTGAGTTCTTACTACGTGATCGTGTGAGAAAACAAGGAGCCGCGGCGGTGAAATCTGGGGTAATAATTGCAACTTCTCCACTGTCGTTGCTGCCCAGGCCCAGGGCAACAGAAAGGTTTAATGAATCCGAGCGAAGAAGCTATTCCAAAAGCACGATAGCTTATCTGTAGCCCTTTCAGAACGATTGGCATGCTAGAGTCCGAGCTTCACTGCTAAAGCTGATGAAGCTAGATTGGCGGCGTCACTAGTCCCATCCTGGGAAGCATCGTCAAAAGCCGTGATAAATGCATCCATGGAGCGGTCTCGATGTCGTTAGATGGATAGAGGCTTTATTGTCGAGATAGCATTGGGTTACGCAAGCCAAACGGCACCTGCACCACTGTAGATCCGTCCGTGGTTCGGTTCATACATATCATCAAGGTTCATGAATTAAGCCTCTCTTCTGTGGGCCAGTATAGTGCAGAAATTAGACTAGACATTCGATCCACATACCAGCCAGATTGTGAACGAGAAATGTGCTTGGAAGTATCAAATGCTACGCTTGACTCTTTGGAATCAAATCTATTATATTCTATACAAGAGATAAGATAAAGGACAGAAGATAGGCAGTTGCATGTATCTCGAATCTGCTATCACTTGCGTCTGCCGACAAAGTTGGCTGTTCCCCCGCATCTCCCTGCGTTAGCGTCAGGGTATTTGATATCCGGATTGTGAGCTACCGAACAGGCCAATCAAGTTGCCCCTGTTTCAGCACTGACTGGTTGGTTTTCTGACCCCTTTTCTGTTTATCAACAAGGGTTCTTCCAGGTTTCATTGACTTATCAGAACTCGACGTCTTGTATCTGCAGTGTGTAGCTGAACCAACGCCGAAAAGGAGACGAAATGATCATTTCGATGACGTATGACGCCTGCCACGAAGGCCCAATTCGCGGGACAAATGAACCAATCAGCCCCTGCAGCTTGCCAATCTCGATGCTACATCCAAATAGGAAATCCATAACTCCGCCGAGTCCGCCATGACCTATACCCACTTCACGTGTCGCAAAAGCCCTCACAAGCGAAAATGGTAGCCTCTCTAGCCTCTCGAACATGCCGACGTTGGAGATAAGGACATGTCTTCTCAGCTAAATGGTTTTATGACATCGAGCAGCCTGCCAAGGAGGCAACCTCGGCGCAGTAAGGGATGCTCGACGTGCCGAAAACGGAGGGTCAAGTGCGGTATGTCGTTATCGTGCAGGGACTCTGTTCACGGCTGATGGCCATAGATGAACAACGACCAACGTGCGAGAGGTGCAACAGAGGCTTTCATCCATGCCAATACGATGACGGTCTTGTGTTTGTGAATCACTTGCACGATACTGCAAAAACTGTCCGACCTCAAGATGCTAAGCTTCAGTCTCCCAATGCCTTGACACAACGGCAGGACGCCAAGCAAATACCTGGCTCAATCGACTTGCATGGCTTTAAAAACGAAGTAGTCATATCATTTTTTGTAAAAAATCTATTTGTCATGGTCAAGTCACCTCTCGACGACGGATCATCAATCCTCAATATTTTCTCTACCGAGGCAAACTCAACAGCAGGCATGTCAGGTCTATGTGTTGCAGAAGCCTTCTTCTCAACTATGCATTGCATACCTGAAATGAAGGTCCATGCTTCTGCGCTGTATGGAAGAGCGGTCCAGAAGCTGAAGACCGATCTTGGAACGGGGACGGAAGCCTCGAGGTCTCTCCCTCATGCCACCATATGGAGTGCGCTGTTCCTTGGTGTATATGAGATTATATCTTCCGATTCCATGTCAAACTGGCTCCAGCACTGCCATGGAGTTGCGGCACTGGTATTAATCTCGTGATATGCTGATGGGCTTTTGCTAACTTTGGAAGACGGAGATGACAGGACCTTATGGATTTCAAATGGATGCGGCAAAGGCCATTCTGCAAATCAACAGATCATTCATAGTAAGATAATTTTACTTTAAAAGTGACCCATCACTAATGCCTTTCAGTCTATCGGCGCTATGACCAACCGAAAACGCACCTTTTTGGAACAGGATGAGTGGAAGCATATACCATGGGCATTGCAACCCATGTCCAAGAGGATTGGGGATTACCTACAAGACATTCTATGCGACATCCCTGGCATGATGGAAGACTTCGATCATCTCTTCAATACGAATGATTGCCAGATGTCTGCAAATTTCATAAGTCAAAAGCTGCGGGCTTCTTTTGAGAAACTCAACTCTCTACGAATCTCATGGAACTTCATGCATCCTCATAGTTGCTGGAGACAGAAGATTGTGCGTGAATCCTCAGAAATATGCCATGGCACACTAGAGCAAGTACTATGGTTCTCTGACCTCGAAAGAGCCACCGAATTCGTCTACTTCAACACAACTCACTTGATCTTGCATTCAGTATTGGGGCAGTTGATGCCTTTGTTAGACACCTGTTGCGTCTCGGATGCAGGCATATCTCCCGACGAAATCTACTTTCAAGAGGCATCAGAACTCGTGTTCTGGAACCATGAGAATCGGTACCGTAACGCACAGTCGATATGCCAATGCGTTGATTATATGTTGCAGGACGAAGGCTGTGCATCGGGAGCGTTCAACCTGCTATTCCCACTGAAAGTCGCTTATAATCACCTAAGAGGTTTCTCAAGCATGCAAAAATGGGTTGCAGGAGTAATGGAAAAGATATCTACTACGAAAGGATTGTTCATCGGGGCGCAGATTCTAGAGAAATACTGAGAGCTGTGTTGCTTGGTCTGCGCCCTAGGCTGTACCGGCGCTCGCCATCAGCGAATTGATTGCCGCCAGCAGTAGGCGAGGCTGGAGACTCCCCAGCTGAGGGGCTGATGTGCCAATGGAATATAATAATTGACATCCACTGATAATTTGTGCCGGCGATGCCGGATCATCGCAAGAAAACGGGATGCTCATCTTCCGTGGCGGGACCGGATCGCGAGGTGCTGTCTAGCGTGGCTCCGCCAAAGCTGACGGATCGCCATCTCGGACTACCTTTTCGGGAACTTGAGCGCGAGGTGAAGTGTTAGCCCAGCTCGAACATGGCACTGCCACTGAGTAAAGAGATCATTGAATTACAAGCGTAGTTGCAGCAAGATTATTATAAAGCAGTCCCTTCTCACAGTCTCAATCAAGTCTATCAAATCACCAAGGTCTTCTCTTTCATTGCCACCATGCAGTTCAAGACTTTGACATTTCTTTTAGCAGCTCAAACTGTCGTTGCCAGCCAGGTAAAATGGGCAGGGTAGGCTCAGCATGATCATCTAATTAGGGGCATGCGGCTAACATTGGCAGTGTCAACTTATTTGGACTCGCCAACGATGTCAATATCCTTGGATCAGCTTACAACACCTTCCTCGACCTGTCCTGCAAACCAAGTTATCACAGCTATCCGTATATCAACACCGTTGAAGACTACAAGTCATGGCACGACAAAGGCTTCAACCTTTTTCGAATTGCTATGGCCTGGCAGCATGTCCAGACCTCGCTTGGAGGTAGTCTGAATGAGACCAACATGGAAGCAGTTGACAAGCTGGTCAAGGCCATTACTGATGATGGTGGACAAGCCATCCTGGATATTGTAAATGGGATGATCTTCTCCTTTAGTTTCACGCACACTAACTGTTCCAGCACAACTATGCACGTTGGTACTGCGCCGTGATTGACCAACCTGAAATGTCATTCCTCAACCCCAACATCACCGTCACCAATGACCACTTTGCCGATCTCTGGACAAGACTTGCTGAGAGATATAAATCGAACCCCAAAGTCATCTTTCAACTTATGAATGAACGTATGTTGAGCTCCGAGCACTTCTCTGCTCGTAGTCTATCATCCGCAGTGGAACTGACAGAGCTGTCTAGCTCATGATCTTGACATCACCAAATGGGGCGCGACAAACCAGGCCGCAATTCTTGCGATCCGAAACGTCACCGATAAACAGAAAATCCTGGTCTCAGGGACACAGTTTGCTCGCCTCGTTGACTGGGAAGCTTTCTCTCTACCAGGTATCGGTCCCGGTCTCATTCAAGACCCCGCCAATAACACTCTCTACGACTTCCATCAGTACTTTGATGATATCGCCGGAGCATATGGTCTCTGCGAGCCCTGGAGCGGTATCGTCAAGAGGTTTGAAGAAGTCACTCGCATCTTGCGGCGCAATGACTTGCAGGGAATGGTCACAGAGTTTGGAGGAGGACCTTTCCCTCAATGTGCTGACACGATTCAGTCTATGCTGGCGTTTCTCGATCGTAACAGTGATGTCTGGTATGGATGGACTGCTTGGGGTAGTTTCAATGAGGGATCGGACCTGTATCTGAGTTTGGACAAGAACTCGACTTACAATCTCATCACGAGAACACTGGAGAAGTTCGTCCCGAAGTAGAATTATCTAGCCGATGGGACGTGTCACCTAAGAGGCTGGCTCAGTGTGACAAGAAGCAGAGAGCCTGAGAACAGAGAGTCCCATTCTATAATTTATTTACATGATCGAAGTTAAACTACGTTTGAATCAGAAAAGGTCAAGTAGCTTCATTCTTCAACTTTGCCAGTTCAGAAGGGAAACAATGCGCATTTTCTAGGAAGACGCCACTTCATTTCTCTGGCTTCTGGCCATATACCACATATCTACACAACGTTAGCTCAGCGCTTTGCCAACATGATAACTTGACTTACATAGGCCAGTAAGAATGAATAGTTTTGTCTTTCATTTCGCGGCGAACCTTGGCGAGTAACACATCCAACTCCTCTTTGCTCCAGCCGAGCACACGGGTGTAGACAGCAGAGCTAAGACCTTCAAGGCCAGAGCTAATGTTTTCGAGATTCCAAGCACCTAGTTTCCCGCGGTTAGTAAATTCGTAGATTGGGAAACTGAAGAAAGGACTGATTCTTACCAAGCTCCTTGTGTCTCTTGTCTCTCGGCCAAGTATTCTGAGGCCATTTGAACACGACCTGTTGGACATTTTGAAAGCCCTGAGCTTCAAGCTGTTCTTTGTACTTATTCGCCCCGTCGAATGGCCTTCCGATCATCTTTGTGCCGTCTAACAATTTGGTGACCCATTCATGAATTGCCGAGTCCTTTGCGAGAGTCCCATCATCGCTGGTAATAGGGTAAATGTCTGCAAGTTCGATCCAGCCGCCGGGATTAAGATTGTCATAGGCCTTGGCAAAGAAGCCGGGCCAGTCAGCGATGGATGCAGTCATCATGCGACTGTAGATGAAATCGAACTTGACATGAAATGTCCACGGCTCTTCAATATCGTCGACCTGGAAGCTCAAATTGGGAGGGACGAAAGGACTTTGGATGGGGCTGAGGTCAATCCCGATGACTGAAGCGCTGGGATGCTCATCGGCGAAGTCCATGGCCCAGAGTCCAGTGCCTGTCCCAACGTCGAGAACATTGTGTAGTTGACGACTGTCGCGACCGGCGGGCGATAAATAGAGCTTGTCATTAAAGGTGAGAAGAAAAAGATGATGCTGCAAATCGAGCCTATCTTGCTCCTGCTCGTCATTGGGGATCACATACTGGCCGTCCTTGTACGCGTGATAAGTGCGGCCGTTCTCTTGGCGATACTTTAGAATGCTTGAGGTAATTGACGAAGTGGAGCTCCCTCCAATTGAACCAAGAGAGTCAGTGTCGCTAGTAGTATCAGTGTCGGCCTCGTCAACTTCTAGCGCCACGGGATCGGCAGTCGAGGTAGGTTCAACCATTATGGATATGTCGACAGTAATAATAATATGTGAGGGATAAAATTGTATGACGTGATTGGAACGTGAGGGGCACGTACTTCACATGCTGGCTCGGCTAAATAAATGTCCTGCAGAACCAACCAACAGACCAGGATCTCCAACAAGGGTGCTGCGAGTTTAATTGATCGTTTCTACCAGCGCGACTCTTCTACAATATTCAATGCTCAGAACGTAAAATCTTTACTAACACCCTCTGCGAAATTCTTGGCAAGAGCTTTGTGAATAGCGACACCAGCATGATAGGTATCGGTCCAGAGGCAATCATTTCCACCATAGCATGTCGCATCCTTGGCCCCATACTCTTTGAAGTTGTTGACTGCGGTGTCGAAAGTAGGTTTCGTGTCAAACACGGTCACCTCGATACCTGGGCTAGATTTTGAAAAGGTAGCAGCGCGCTCAGTCAGAGCTTTGTTATAGGCGATGATGTCTGCACGAAGCGTCTTGAGGTCTGATTCAGACTGTCCGATCATAGCCGGGATTTGGTCTGCGAAAGCTGGTACGACATTATTAGCTTGGATTATGGAATAGGGAGAAGCGGCATACGAGGAACAGTGAGGAGGGCGAACTTCTTCAATCCAGCTTCATACAGCGTTTTCAATAGCTCGAAATACCGATCCATAGTCTTCTCGATTGGCGCTGCCGATTTCTTCCAGAAAGGTTCACCGAGATCATTGATGCCGATCCATACGGCGACAAGCGTTTCCGCAGAACTGATTTTGTCTGCGACATATTCTTTGTACTGGGCCACCTGGTCATCAACGCAGTACTGTGCATATGTTGAAACGATTTCCTTATCAACTGTAGCGCCAGTGACAGCAAAGTCGTAAGTCAAGATACTAGAAGTATTCAACACGCTGGTCAGTTGGCCCACCCAGTTCAATCCATTTGCTGTTGTCTGTCCTGGTAGAGCGAGATTTCCTAGAGGGTTGCTAGCGCTGGGCAAGTCGCCTCCAGGCCAGAAGCCAACAGTCGAGTAGGAATCGCCACTGGGAGTTGTAAGAACAATAGCTTCAGCAGTTTCGACAAAGAGATAGCTTACAAGACAATTAGATTCTTAGAAGCACTAGTAGCTCTGGACTGAACAGGGGTAGCTGTCGCCGGGGACAGTCCAGCTACCAGACTCAAAAGCTGGAGAAACGACCTCATGTTATAAGTATAATACAACGAAAAGAACGAATGAAGAAGGGAAACAAAACAGAGAAGTTTCCAAACATGAGAATGGCGTTTTAACCTTTAAACTGATCGTCATGACCCGCAACATCCCTGCCAAGAGTTTCATCCGGAAGATTGGTGACGTTTCATGATACAGCGTCTGATTGGTGGAAACAGCATAGTAATTGGAGCGACGAGGAGTACGCGTATCTCGGGTTTGAAGTGCGTTCAAGGCCAGAGAAATATAAAAGACAAGACCTTGATGCTGACAGGCTGTCATCCTAGGCGAGGCAAATGCCTCTGCCTAGCTTGACCCCACGGTCTTCTTGCTATGCCTCTTCTTCTTGCTGTGCCTCTTCTTACTGTGCCTCTTCTTACTGTGCCTCTTCTTGAAGCTATCATAATAGCCAAAAGAGGGAATTTTCTTCTAATAGAGGAGGTTTTCTTTAATCTTTATAGAGGGAATTTTATGATTTCCCTCTGGGAGGGCCTGTAGCTGGCTTGCCTTTGGTGACCTTTCGGGGACCCTGCCGGGGGCCTCTTTAAGCGGAGGGTAACCTAATCTGTCGCCTATGGCTCTGGAAGGACCTTTTTCCTGACTATTTAATTGGCTGACTGACTGACTGACTGACTGGTGATAGACTTGGCGACGGCTTTATATTAATACCTAGGAAGGACCCTATGGGTCTGGAAAGCGTGGAAATTGACTAATGGCTGAAGAGTATTTGCCCTCTGACTAATGGCTGAAGAGCTTTTTTACTAGCGTATTTGTGACCTGGTGTACTTTAAAGATGTAAAGCTGGAAGGTGCCCTTTTTACTTTGTTCCTAAGTGATCCTTCAGTGCCGCTTTGCCTAATAATTATAAACCTACGTAGCGCTATTCCTTAAGAACAATTCTATTCATGGTCGGCCGAAAAGATGGTGACGAACGTGGAAAGCGCAGCAGTACGAATTCGTCTTACTGGCCATCACAACCTGTCAATTGCACAGACCTCGCTAGTAATAGCTGATCGCAAAACGTGGTATTTCCAGTTGGGTTGAGTGACTGAGTACTTATATCCATCAGGCAAAGCTTAGCAGCTAGAATGATCCCAACTTTAAAAGCAAAAATCCAGCATGTTCAGGGTGGCAATAGGATGATGGTATGATATAAGAGTTGGAGTCGAGAGAGCTAGCGGATTTGGAGACGGCGTTGACCAACCGGGTGAAGGGGAGTTTTTTTTTGGGGTAGGTTGGAGATCTTGGAGCAACATTGAGATGCAAAATGTGGCGAACATGAAGGCAAGAGGCGAACAACAGATACAAAGTGAACTATTCAGATTTTCCTCTTATCTCTTCTCATCTTCATTGACTGACCTGATTGGAAATGTCCCTTCCTCGGCTTGATCCTTATCAATCTACCTCGGCAGACTCTCCCGACCCACAATCACGACTTTTGCTTGTGGGCCTTGAACTAATTTACAATCACATGGCACCGAGAATGTCTCCTGATTTTCATGTTTATTAATATCCTTTCCTCTGACATTTCATTTTTTCTATTTCTAGTCATTCACTCCTTCCTTTCTGTCATAATCCTGTATCTACATCCCTGGAATTGGATTCTGAACCCAGTGTGCACTTTGTTTATCTTATACCCCATTGTGCAAAACTCTTTCTTTATTGCATCCACAAAGCCTTTTTGAGATGACCAGTATCGATAAGCCGCTACCACAAACCCGGGCCTCGATGCCTGGTAACTTCGAAGCCGTCAGAAAGTCTATCACTGATCTCCTCCGCCAGCCTGACTATGACGATGGAAGTGCCGGCCCTGTTCTTGTGCGCCTAGCCTGGTAAGTCTACAACAAACCTGACAAACATCAGTTCATGATTAACGTGGCCTACAGGCACTCTTCTGGCACATATGACGTAGCAACAGATACTGGAGGTTCAAATGGCGCTGGCATGCGCTACGAGGCCGAGGGTGGCGATCCCGCCAACGCCGGCCTTCAGAATGCTCGCCTCTTCCTCGAGCCCCTCAAGCGTCTTCACCCATGGATCACATACTCAGACCTATGGACGCTTGCCGGTGTAACAGCCATCCGGGCCATGGGCGGTCCGGAGATCGATTGGCTTCCGGGGCGAACCGATTTTACCGATGACAGCAAGATTCCACCTCGCGGCCGTCTTCCTGACGCGGCTCAAGGAGCAGACCATATCCGAGACATCTTCTACCGAATGGGATTCAACGACCGAGAGATTGTAGCCCTCAGTGGCGCGCACAGCCTTGGACGATGCCATACGGAAAACTCGGGGTTTGAGGGTAAATGGGTCAACAATCCGACACGATTCTCGAATCAATATTTCCGCCTCCTGCTGTCTGAGAAGTGGACTGAGAAGACAGTCCCTGAATCTGGTGTTACTCAGTTCTCTTCTGTTGACCCTGACACGGAAGAGGAGTTGATGATGCTCCCAACCGATATGGCTCTCACGACAGACCCTGAGTTCTCCAAGTACGTGCGTCTATATGCTGGAGACAAGGAGCTGTTCTTCAATGACTTTAAAGTAGCATTCGCCAAGCTGCTGGAGCTGGGAATAGCAAGAGATGCAGAAGGGAACATCACGAACAGCGATAATGAGAAGGGAGGATATAGAAGCGCACCGATGAAGAGCGATTCAGTCTCAACAAATGCAGAGTTTGGGCAAGGCGCCAAGACAAATGGTTGCCCTGTTATGCACGCGAGGGCAAAGCTTTGATGGTTCTATGATAATTTATACCCGTATAGACTATAGATGAGGAAGAAGATACACAAGTATAATTAGATGGCTATAGATCGGATTCTTTATTACGATCTCAAATCGGAATTTATTTTACAACTTAAAGTCCAACGGTTCTGAATACTCCACATGGGTAATATTACTTCTGATACATTACACTTTCCCCAACATACATACCTTATAAACGGTACCTTCGTTTAAATATGGACATCTTTGTCACTGTGAAATAGATCTTTCAGAAAACATTGGGGAAACAAAGAATGGGCAAAATGGAGTCAAGTATTTACCGCGAGGCACACATTAACGGTTTCTATTGGCCTGCGCCAATCTGCAAACGTCACCGCTAGCGCTGCACGTTAGCTGCTGGGAGACATCTTGGCAGCCCTGGCGTGCATCATACGAGGTTCCTTGCATGGCGGGCCTCAATTCCTTTGGCGATTCCAAGTGGCTGGCTTCATGACAGGGAAGCTTCATTCGCTCCAACATGACCGACTAGACAGCCGTAGCACTCCATTTCCTTCCTTCGCCATGACTCAACTAAAGATTGGGTTTCATAAACATCATGACATATCCTGCCTCCTAGCAAACGGCACCATTCGTAGCCGGACTTGGCTTTGCCTTGCTCCTCCATCGTCCTTCCAACTTCGAAACCATCTTCGTAATCGACAAGTTCTTTTTCAGACTTTCTGCCTTTCTGGTCTTCAAGAGATAACCTATGGTGAAAAGAATCGCCACAGCCACAACAGACGCCACCGCCCACCATTTGAGCGAGTCCCCAAGCCCAATCAGTGGATCCATGTTCATTGACAACAGTGCAGCCACTAAGCTCGGCGGGATGAAAAACGATGCCAGTATGGTGAGTTTGGACGTGTTGCTTGCGTCAGTCAGGCTGATAGTCGAGTTGACGACCGTGCTGAGACGGTCAATCCGTGTTTCGTAGTCCTCTAGGCGTTTCTTGATGATCTCCAAATCACCTTTGTAGAGCTTGAAAGACTCGGCAAATCCCCTTTGTTCATCATCCGTGACTTGGCTCATGGTTGCTTGAAGCATATCCCGTGCTTGGGGTACCCATCGCCGCCAGAAATGAAGCTTCCTAAGACTCTGCTTCTGATGGTCTGTACCTCCAGACTCAGGGAAGAATGATGGGTTTACGATTCCCCAGTCAATTTGGTTGAGACGGGCGTTGAGATAGTCGGCGAACGTCAGCCACTCGCCACATACTAAATGCAACAAGCATTGAATCGGGATGGAAAGTTGTAGATTCGCACCATTTGTTAGCTTCGCGAAATTGGTGGTTCTCTGGGCCCAGAATACATAGTCTTCGAACCAGCTCATTGGGTTTCCAGAACCTTTGGATCTCAAAGACGGCGGTATCTGAAGGTCGCGCACTGGGCCTGGCGGGCCATCGTTGTTGGCACCGAACGCCGGGAGTTCGTCCCAGTTGGGATATCCCCGCCAAAGAGGATACCCGGCTTCCGGAGTTGGTTCGAGTAACAGAACGCCTTATTTTCGAGAATAGTCAGCCTGGGATCCCTGGCCGGAATCAGTATGCTTACCGATAGTCGATTCCGGGTTTAACCAGAATGTAGCACGACTGCGCATATGTCCAACCTTTGCATCAACTCTTGCATCCACTCGGCTTTTATCTTGAGAAGATCCACCTGCAAGCCTTTCCCATATAGTGGGATCTGGATCCTTGTCCCAGAAGATTTGGTTTTTATCCGCATCAAGGCGTCGCATGACATTAAATTCATTGACTTGTGTTTTTGCTTCCGTCAGCTGGCTTTGATTCTCAAAGTATCGAGAACGAATCAAGCGAAGCTGGAACCACGTCTGCCTCTTTGCATCAACTTGAAGTATTGACGGCTCACGCCATCGATCACGGATGTTGTTCCAGACATAGTCGGTAATGTGAGCGCGGAAGAATCGTGGATCAATAGCTAGCTTGGATCCGAGGGTCTCAATCACGTCTCGTGAAAGATCCTCGACGACGAATAAGCTGAACTTGACTCCTAATTCGGGGTTTTCCGCCCTTTCAATGGCATCTCGAAGATCTTGAGTCGTACGAAGGTGATTTGCTGGGTTCTGTTCCGCCTGTCCATCGGCTTTGAATTTCAGTAATGCGACATTCATCTTCTGGGCTCTCTTTTCCTGTTGTTCTCTTCTGGCTTCGATATCCAGGTCAGTAGTGAGTGACTTTAAACGATTTACTACTTACGGCCCATGGCAGTACGATATGTATAGCGTCGTTGCTCATTCTTCTCCTTTTCCTCTCCAGGGAAGATGCACCAGCGCGTAGGCACAGTCCCAACTTCCATGAAATCATGTAGTAGCTCGAGCTGAGGCCATCTCTTTGACATATTCTCGACGTACTTCAAATAGATCCCTCGCTCCTCAGGCCTATAAACTTTCAGTTCTGTTTGGATTCTTATATGAAGTGATACTTACCCCTTCCAATTTTCACCCCCAAGGCGAATTCTAATGTCATCCTTCTTTTTATCCTGGTACGCATCTCCCAGTTGTGAATCGTGTAACCGCATTTTGGGCGATGGATTAGAGATGGAGTGCTCAAGCTTTGGTGTTTTGAGTCAGTATCCTTAGGCCGAACTTGGCCATTTTTATGGCGTGTTACCCATGGGGTATTTGTAATTCGCGGAACAAGGCTCCTGTCCTCGCGAAATAAGAAGGGGAAACAAAGCTATAGGTACTGGCAGCTGGCTACAGTGACTGGCGTGGTTAATGAGCAAGCGCCAACTTCACTGCGCACAAATACGACATGTCTCATTTCCTCCGAACTTCACATATGCCGTGTAACCAACCCGCCGAATGCAGGCTACTTAAATCATTGCGACCCGAGTCTCGTTTCTTTTCACAAATCAACTCAAGCAATGAATGTTCATGCCTATTGTCCTAAACTGTTATTTCAGCGAGCTTCTCCTAGATAGCTAAATCCCAAGACTGTTAACAAGTCTGATCTTTCGGTGCTCCTTGGGTCATGATATGACATCAAATTCTTCAGCTTATGCATGTCGGTCAAGGATCTTCGGAGAAGCGGGCTCAGCCGTCCCAAAGGTTCAGCCCGGCAGGGTTGCGAGTGGATCAACACAGGACGAAAATGCATGATTACGCGGCTATGCACATTTCAGGCAGCAATTACAACAACGCATTGTTTCCCAAAACTCGGAGCCTGATTCGGTACGTACTCTCTATCCGGGAACAAAGCAATACCGCTCTGGAACTTCACCTTTCTATACCAGCACTACTGTAGCATCCGAAGCCTTGTCCAAAATCGCGTCTCCTTCACTCCTGTTACTGTAAAATCGAGACCTAGTCCAGAAAACGCCAATACCGAGTCTCGTCATACCCTTTTCCCGGTCGCCCTCCTCACCGTCGGATGCGGGTTTGAGAAGCAATGTGAAATATTCCTTCTGAGCCACTTCCATGACAAAAAGGCACGAGACAGTCGGTATTTTAGCCCCATCAGGAATTTTGCTATCCAAAAACGCCTCGCCAAAGATTTCGTCACTCCCCGAGGCTGCAAGAATGTGGTGCCGAGAGTCCTGTGTAACAGAGTGTGTCCCCAGTGTTGCCTGGAGAATCTTTCCTTTGATTGTCAGGCGGGCAACTTTCAGAGGTGATGCCAGCGGCGTTCCTTTCCACTGCAAATCACTCTGCAAAAGCTCGATCATAGAGACCGTTGGAGTCGTGTGTACATAGCCCTTGATCCCGCCTTTCACGGACATCCAGGACCATGATGGGATGCTTCCTGGCTCACGGGTCACCCCGCGCATTTTCGCTTCCCACACGAGTCCATTTGCGAGATCTTCTTTCCAAAGACCCGCCAGGTATGTATAACCAGTGAGCTTTATGAACATATCTGTCAGGCCCGCGATGGCATTCCATTTATCACTTTGGTAAGTCAGATCACGACTTGAGTAGTTCGTCACCATCCGATACCAATGTCGCAGATAATTCTTCCCATCCTCTCCAGGGCCTTGATGCACAATATCAGCCCACTGAATCAGGCCACCATCAAAATCTCGCGATCCATCAACCAGTCCATCCTCCGTGGCGTAGCGACTAGGACATTTTCAGAGCCACTGCTCCTTGCCGAAGCAAACAATTCTCGATGCCAACACGCCCTCTTGGAGTGTCCAGCCTCTGGTGTTCAAAGGCTCAGACATCCTATCAAGCTCCCTATGCGTCTCCATTCGAACACTCACAGTCTCTCCGTGGATCTTGATGCATTCGGCGCCTTGAAAAGGAAGAAGAAGGCCCATCTCTGGAGTATCAGATGAAGTAGCTGCCAGCGTGAGATGTGCGTTTGTATAAACAGACCCCATCTTTACTGACTCGGCTTCCCAGTCTTCACGAGAGTCTTGAATAATGCATAAGCCGTCGATCCAAAGATATCGCATTCCTAGGTAAAGAGTAGCAAGGATAGTCTCCCTCTGGGTTAGAGGTAAGTCGAAGAATTCGATTCCTTGTTTGTGCTTCTCGAGATTTTCACTTGTCGTTTTGAAATGGAGTTCTGGATTGGCACCCCAACAGTAGCTCAGAGCTGTGTAAGTTCCAGTCTCTCCCTCCTCTGTCTCTCGTAGTTTGATCTTGATATCTTCGGGATCCGATGGAATGTCCACACTTCCAGTCAGGTCCAGCACGCGCGTTGGAAGCTTGGCTTCCTTGGTATTAGGAAGAGACTTGATGCATTGTTCGTGAGTTTCACATTCCTTCAGCCATGTCTTCAGTGTATCTTGCCGCTTGAAAGGTTCTGACGCATCCAGTTCGTCGTGAGGGATCCAGAATCTCCGAGTAGCAAGACTACCTATTGAACCCGTTAGACCCAAGTTCTAGACCAGTGCTGAAAGCGTACCTAGGCGGGATGGCGAAGATATCGTCAGAGGTATTCCACCATTTGTATAAAGTTGTCTGCTTCCCACCCAGCCAACTGCCATGATGTACTTTTCATGCTTGGTCAACTCGACAGTGACAGGCCTCGAGAAGTTGTTCTCGTCGCACACCTCCGGGTTGCCTCGCTGAAATTCCGCTAGCACTGAGGTGGCACCACGCTGTATGCTAACTTCCAGCCATTTGCAAGTTGAGCACGTTTCACCCGAATTGATCAAGTGCATGACATTAGGCTGATGCTGTATGAGTTGTGGTGGGTCTGGATGAAGCATGAGTTGACAGTATTTGCAAATTCCATCTGCCGTTGGGCTCGTGAACCCCCAATCATCGGGCATAGCGGGGGGGCCAGGGATCGGCTCAGCTCTGAGATTCTGGATGTCACTCCCTCGAAGACCGAAAATAGCGGCCTCCTCGGGCGACTTGTTGCTAAATACCAGCATCGTCTTCTGTGGTTCTGATTCTTCGGAAGCCATGATTGCAAACTTGGCAGCGGAAGAGGAACTGCCGCTAGTTGTAAGTTGTCATATAGAGGGGTTGAGGCGGTGTAGTCACGTGAGGTAAGCACAGTCCCAGACAAGTCGTCCTTAATGTGGATTATAGCCTGATGCTGCCTGGAATAGGCTGAAAAGGACCTTGGCAATCATATAGAAGAGGTAGGACTTGAGTAAGTTGAATAAACTCGTTTGAAAATGGGTGTGGTCGAGAGATACGAATTGAGTCTAGTGGAGACGCTACCCTATACCTGTCCATACAATCCCAACCTGCCGACTTTTGAGAGAACATCCGGCTTCTACCTTTCAGCATTTCAGTTTTAATGGTCGCGAATTTCAATCAGAGAACTGCATGGTTCTTTCCATATGTAGTTGTCTGTGTTGAGTAAAGGAATGTAACATCGTTTGAGGTTGTTACTGGACAGAAGATTGTTAAAGTGCTTCCGGGAATAATTATCAATTGACCTTCAAATAAAGTCAAATTTTGCCAAGGAATGATCCGTATGCTAATAATCCGCAACTGTATAAGACAAAAAGATATAAGATCAATCTATGAGTTTACAGAAAATGTAGGCATGATGACAGGGCTGCAAAAGGCTTGAGTTCCGTGGAATGTTGCTGACTGATTACCGCGCGGGACGATGGTGCAATGTCAGTCCCATCAGTAGCATCCAACTAAGATCTGAGGTCATCTGGACTATTAGCCGCGCGGGAATCTACAAGCCACGCTCAGACGTAGGGACGATTGTTGATATGTAATTGCTTATTCGTCTGACATGTGTTGCAACTGTCAGCACATCATGGAGAAATGTGTACATTGATGAATATTAAATATGTGGCGAGGAACCAGTCCCCATTCTTAGTACAGATCCGGGAATAATGTCTGCTATGTTTCTTAGTACCCTTCTCAATTCCTTGGCTAACGCCTTTCACTTCATCACCTGCGGAATATTTCTTGAACCATCACAGAACCCAAAGACCATGTCTCAGAAGCCAAAACACATCGTTACAATAGGCGGCTCTTTCGCTTCGGTCAGAACAGCCCACAAGTTCCTCCAAGGGATGCAGAACAAAAATGCAGGACCTTACAAGCTGACAATGATCTCTCGTGATTCGCACTTCTTCTGGAATCTAGCGATGCCCCGCGCCATCATCCCAGGAGCTATACCCGACGATCAACTTTTTCAAGCTATTGCACCTGGGTTTGCAAAATACGGCGACAAATTCGAGTTGATTGTTGGTACAGCTACTGGTATTGATATCAATAAGAAGCAGGTCAAGGTTTATAAAGCAGGACAGGAGACTCTTATTAGCTATGATTATCTCCTCATTGGTACTGGATCTTCGACCAAAGCTGAGTCCCCTTTCAAGTCCAGGGGATCAACTGATGCAACGAAGGACTACATTCATACGTATCAGAAGCGTGTTGGAGAAGCCCATTCCATTATTGTTGCTGGTGCAGGGCCGACTGGTGTAGAGGTTGCAGGCGAGTTGGCGGACTACTATGGCAACAGGAAGGAAATTACCCTGGTAAGAAAATCATCCACTTCAGGCCGAATCAAGCTGACGACGTGTATAGATCAATGCTGGTCCAAGCGTCCTCGATAATCGCCCCGACAGCGTCTCCAAGTCAGCACATAGTCAACTCGAGAAGCTCGGCGTCAAGATCAGACTCAACACCAAAGTCAATGACTCGGTTACGCTTCCTAATGGCAAGCAAAAAGCCACTTTCTCCGATGGAAAGACGGCAGTCACAGACATCGTCATTCCAACATTCGGAGTAGTTCCAAACTCATCCTTCATCCCGCCTGATCTTCTTGACGTGCACGGCTATATCAAGGTCAATCAATATCTCGCCATTGAAGGTCGAGAGGATATTTTTGCCATTGGCGACGTGTCTAATCTCGAAGCACCGCAGTTCTGGTTCGTGAATACGCAGGCTGGTCACATGGCCAAGAATTTGGTGCAGATGATGCTTGGAAAGCCTCTGATTGCATACAAGGCTTCGACAACTGGTATGTTACTCCTGACCTATCATGGCAAACAATGCTAACTTTTAAAGCCATGGGAGGAATTCAGATCGGCAAGTCTGGCGTAGGCCATTATGGAAATTGGCGCATCCCAGGTTTTATGGTCCATGCGATCCGAAAGACGTTGTTTGTTGAGAAACTGCCCAAGATGATAGACAATGGCAATTGATAGCCCTTTTTGTTTCAATATTTATTTGCTTTTGTATCGGCTAGAGGTTGGATGTCTTGGAATGACGTGGAAGCCGGAGTTTAGCGTCCGGCCAGGCTAATCTCAGCAATGTCACTGGCCCTGATTTTCTTATCTTAGCTTCGAAGCTTAGCATTTAGGTTCCACCAAATTCCCTGTACGTCATCGATCGTCCCAACCTTGTTCCTGGAATAAAACAGGCCAAGACTGCAACCTCGTGAATCCTTTCCCTACCTGATAATTCCTCCATTATTGATTTTCGCGATGCATCAAAGTCTGTGTGTCATTGCAGCTGCAGCTTTGCCTGCAATTGCTGTCGCGTCTGTCATCCAGCAGCCAATTGACAGCTTTGATCACACCCAAGGCTATCAATTCGATCCTCTCCTCCATCTCCCGGGAATATCGCCGTATTTCGATGCCGTAGGCTTTGGATTGTCGCACGCTGCACCTGAAGGATGTACCGTTACAGCTGCGTCGTATCTCATCCGACACGCTGCGATTTACGCCAATGACGCCGAGTATGAGGACTACATCAAGCCCTTCCTGTACAAGCTCGAGAAGCATCGCGGTGACTTTTCAGGACCTCTTGAATTTCTGAACAAGTGGTACTCGCCAATTGAGGAGAATCACCTCGAAGATGTCACGCCCTCGGGCAAGGTCGACGCGAAGAAAGTCGGTCACCACCTCGCGAAGCGCTACCGACACCTAGCGTCATCAGTAAAGCGCGTCATCGCCGATACGAAAGACAGAACCTACGACACAGCCAAGGCCTTTCTCCAAGCGTTCCCCGAAGATGGAAATATCGAAATTACGCGCTTTGATAAGAAGGAATTGAACAACGGCACGCGCGCCCTTCTTCCTCACAAAGCCTGCTCCAAATTCTCCAAATCGCCGGGTACGGAACAGCAGCAGAAATTTGTCAAGAACTACGCAAGTGGCGTCGCGAAACGTTTGCGCCCGTATACGCCCGACGATTACGAACTTGATCCATATGATGTTTTCGCCCTTCAATCAATTTGTGGCTACGAATCTGCAATTCGGGGAAAGAAATCTCCAATTTGCGGGTTGTTTTCTGATGCGGAGTGGCTTTCGTATGAATATGCTTGGGATATGAAATATGCTCACATGGTCGGGCCTTTCAATCCCCTGTCAAATTACCTCGGTTTCCCATGGTTACACTCACAGTCTAAGCTGTTCACCAAAATCGGCGAAAATTCTGAATTGATTGGTGATGAATCATCAGGATGGCCCAAGGAGCAACGACTATTTTTCTACTTCACTCATCGCGAAGTCCCTCCATTCGTCGCTACAGCTCTAGGAATCTTCAACTCATCTTCCCGTGAAGGGTACGATGAATTCCCTACTACACACGTCAACCACGTTCGAGCTTGGAAAATGTCAGACCTTATTCCTTTCCTGGGCCACGTTGGCATGGAGAAGATGACGTGTGAGCGACCAGTTGCTAAAGATGGCACGGCTGAGAAGGAAGAGTTTATTAGATTCATTGCAAACACTGCGCCTAGACCTTTGCCTCTATGCCAGAATGGTCCCGGCGCAAGTTGCCCATTCAAGGAGTTCAAGAAGATTGTTAGCGCAGGTATGGAGAAATATGGGGACTTTGATGGCGTTTGTGAGAATAAACAAGAGAAAGATGATGAGTTGTAAAGCGACAGCACTACGGCAAAACAGAACAGACTGTACAATACTAATAAATCGCGTTTATTTCATGATTTCTACGTAAAAGTGACCTTGATGACCCTGATCCAGTTGTTATTGGTGAAACCAATCGTCAACGTCTGTCCAGACTCATCCAGATGCGGGTACGCTATTCCAGCATACACCAGACCCCCATCAATGGGCTCGTCCTTGTAAACCTCTTTTCCTTCTGTCCAAGGACCTTCAGGACTTGGGGCAGTTTTCAAAAAGACAGTGCCAGCTGGTGCAACTCAGTCAGTAATCCGTTCAGCGCCATTAAGAGCGTACTTACACAAATCAAGATGAACGTAGAAATACGTCTGGAAGTGATTGTTATACACAATCTGACCTTGTCCAACACCCCACATGACCGCTGTCTCACAGTTGAACGTGGTGAGAACTTCGCTCCTCCATCCCTCTTGTCTACCCCACCAATACTCATATTTATCAAGGTCGAAGGCATCGTTTGCGGGTACGCGAGCCATGTAGCTGTACAGCTTACCAGGAAAATCGGTGATTGGGTTTGGTGGGTTTCCGAGAATGTAGATGTATTCGCTGTTGACGTCCCGATACGTTGCGACATCGCCATACTTGGGCACCTCATCACCGTTCCACCAGATGCCATTCTCGCCGTAGCGATCGGTAATATGAGGGACGTCGTCGATGAGCTCAACTTTGGCTATTCCAGCGCCCTTGTAATGTTCATCATCATTCTAAAGAGTTCAAGGTCAACAAAATTCTTCGAGTTGCTCAGTACAACTTACAACGAGGTAATAAAGAGCACCAGTCGCAGTATCAGGATCAACCTCCACAATTCCCGTCCCTCCAAAGCCAAAGGTATTCGTCTCACCCCAGTCCTCATTAAACGGCATGAACTGCTTCTGATGAGGAACCGGCTCATCATCATTGAGATGCAGATCCTCCACAACAAGGGGATCATCCGTCAGAGCAGAAACAGCATTTCTGACCATGCCATGAAATCCCTCATTATCTTCCTCAGGATCGGTGACACCTGAATCGCACCATAGCACATCACCATAAACAGCGTACCATTTCCCTCCAAGTTGACCCGTGAAACCCAGGTCACGACGACTTGCCGTGTTGCTCGACTTTTGGGTGCCAAGAAATTCAACCTGAATGTCGCCGATGGGATTCTCACCCTCTGGTTGAGTATTGTCGACAGTCATTGTACCTGAGAAATATCGTTCATACAGGATATTTCCCAATACAAAGAAGAGAAGCGTCCGACAATAGCGATCTTTTATCTTGACGTGTCTCTTCATGGCAAACTTGGCATTTCCATCTTCAAAGAGGGGGTTCAACCGTTGCCGAGGCTCATGTGCAAATGCCAATGCATGATCGGCACGGAGTATCCGATGAAAACCTGTCTTGAGGTGTTGCAGGATTGAGGCGCATATAAATGCCAGGTTTCTGCGATAGTCAATCCAGCTTAGGGTAGATACAGATAGTGCCAGAAGTGAAGCTCCGATAAGATAGGCGAGGTGAGTTTCTTGCTTTTTGGTTTTGACGATGACGAAACGGCCCGGCTGCCGGGAGTGGCGCCGCGGCCCGCTAAACCAAGCCTGCGGCGTCACCATGAAAAATAACGTTTTCGATGGAGTTTCTGGTTATCAGATAAACTATATCGTACATGTATAGGCAACGGTGTTTCTGACTGTAACCTTTTATAATAGTTACCTCGTTGATAACGCTTAAAGTGCATTACTGGCCTATTGAGTGCCACTCGGTGCAAAAACTGGACCGTTGCCTCCAAAATCCACTTCAATGGCGACGAGACCCAATTATCCAATTACTTTTATGTAATTCTGGGTGAGAACTCTCCCGTCTCGGCGGTACTCGGTCATGCAGAGATTTAGATCTGAATCGCCAACATGTAACGCTCTCACGATCCCCAATTGACTTTCTCAAAGAAAGGGTCTCTGTGTTATGAGACCTGCGGTAGTGCAGCTGCATAGTCCACCATCAGCATCAGCGCTATTGGGCTGATCTTCCTGCACTCAAAACGTGGAAAACTCTCTTTACTGCAGGTACAAGATTGCCGATGGGTCCTCACGGAAACTAGTTTTCATAATCCCCATCAATAGCCCCCTTTAGCATGGTTTCACTGGTGATCGAGCCGGGGAGGGACGAGTTAATCGAGCACGCAATCGCACGCAATATCCGCAGAGACATATAATACAATTGATGAATCGCCTATTCTGTAATCTTCAAGTCTTTTCTCACTTCTTGCCTGTTGGCTGCTTCTCAAAATGGCCTCCTCACACGATGGCTCTGTCATCAACTACCCAACCGCCTCCCCCACTAAACCATCCTTCTTCCGCTCAATCCCCTTCCAAATCGCCATAGCATGCGGTGTCTCATTCACTGCTCCCGGAATGTGGGACGCCCTCGGTGGTCTCGGCGCCGGAGGTGCAGCTGAACCATACGCCGTATCAGCCGCCAATGCACTCGTCTATGGATTATTCGCCGCTGTTTGTATAGCAGCTGGTGCGATCAACAACAGAATTGGTCTCCGCTACGGCTTGGCACTGGGAGCTATTGGATATCCGATTTATGGTGCTGGACTTTATACGAATAACGTGGCGCCAAAGACGTGGTTTTTGCTGTTTGGAAGTGCGCTCTGTGGTATTTCGGCCGGTTTCTTCTGGGCGGCCGAGGCGGCGATTATTATTGGATATCCTAGTCCCAAGGACCGGGCATTTTATCTTGGTAAGTTGTGATCTTGGACATGAATTATTCACGATCGACTAACTAGGAGTAGCCATTTGGCAAACTGCCAAAGCAGCCGGCCCAATTGTCGGAGGCGCCATCAATCTTGGCCTCAACGCGCAAACCTCATCGAAAGGATCAGTCAGCTCAGCGACTTACATCGTTTTTATCGTCATCATGTGTCTCGGTCTGCCCATCACTTTACTTCTGAGCCCCGCGGAAAAGGTTCAGAGAAAAGACCGCACCCTCGTCGTTGTTCATAAGCAACCCTCTTGGTTCGCTGAGTTCAAGGCTGTTCTGTCGCTTCTCGTTACTAAGCGCATGCTTTTGTTGATCCCGGCTTTCTTCATTAGTTACTTTTACAATGGCTTCATGAGCACTTGGTTAACGACATACTTCACCGTTCGCGCTCGCGCCTTTTCGTCCTTCTTCACCAACTTCTCCGGAATCATCAGCTCATTCCTGATCGCCGGTTTGTTGGATCGTCAGTCCATTTTCATCAAGACCCGAGCTAGAATTGCGTTCGCTTCCATCATCTTCATTCTCGTCGGTACATGGATCTGGGCTTCCATCCTCCAGAAGCAATTTTACGACGCTGAGGAGCCACCTGTCTTTGATTGGTTCAAGGGCGGTTTCGGCAAGGCTTATACCCTTATCTTCTTCTGGCAGTTCGGAGGTCAAGCGTTCCAACAGTTCTTGTACTGGCTTGTTGGACAATACACCACTGACATCTCCTCTTTGTCTTACCACTGTGGTATTCTCCGAGGGTTTGAAGCTCTCGGTCAAACCGTTGCTTGGGCGTAAGTACATCTTCTCATCTCCACTGGAACAGACACTAACGGAAAATAGGATGCAATCTGAAGGAAACGCCAACCATTTTGTTAGCATTGGTTTGAACTTCGGGATCACTATTCTGTGTACCGTGCCAACGTGGATTGTGCTCTCTGGACTAGAGCACAGCCACGAGATCACGGTCACAGCTGGTGAGGGGTCATCAACAAAAGACCAAGATCCTGATACCAAAGCATAAGTTTAAAATACTATTCTATAATAATAATAATAACATCTTTCAACAAGAAATCAATTTCCCGCTCCCATCAAGCTAGTGATACAAAGAAGCAGATCTCGGTCGAGGACCTGTGCTCGACCTCGGTCTCGTCACAGCCAGTGGTGGCGGTGATATAGGCATCGACGTAGATCTTCCAACACCTTGCACAGAAGCATCGCTTCCTATAAAACTCCCAGGTCTTGACCTTACAGGGCTCAACTCATCATCGTCTTGGTGTTGATCTCTCTCAATCTCAACCGCTGATACACCTAAATTCCGAAATTCTTCGCCTGGTATCATCGGTAGGTCAACACGATCTGGTCTTTTGACTTTAGGCTCGGTGATAAAATCATGCGCTGGGGTACCAATCATCTCGCCGATCCTGAAGAATGCATTCTCTATCTTTTGTCGGTAGGGGTTGCGGGGGGGTTGATTGTGCTCTTCGTAGACTGAGGGGTCTCGAAGTCGGGAGGATATGGAGGAGCGGGGCTGAGTGGGATCGAGGCGCGGTGATAGTTGGTTGTTTGTACGCGTGTCAGTGTTTGTGACAGCTAATGTGATATGACGGCTATTCAGTGAAGAAATACTCTCTTGGTGAGAGACTTGGCTTATTTCGTCGTTAAAATGGCAATGAGAGCAATTGCAATGATGTGATGGATATGGTTCGTTTGCTTGGTCGGCATGTCTTGCTAGAAGGAGATACAGCGATCCGATCATGGCCATCGCAGTACCTGTAACAGGTGCCCATTGGCCTTGAAAGCATTAGTAAACATCCGAAGACATTCGAATAGTGCTGGGGTATACTTACCGATGTTGGCCATTGGCTCAGTCTGGTAATTGACTTGAGGGCTGAAAAAGTTAATCTCGCCCACGATAAGAATAGCCAAGCCAGCGCCACCAAAAACGGGAATCGCTAGGATGCGTAGGAAAAAACCAATGGTATCATTGACCTTCTTCATAACACCTTTATTAGCGCCATCATCATCTTCACTTGCTGCGTCGTCTGTCGGCTTCCCGAATCTTCGGCGCCAATTGATCTCAAGCACTCTATCCCACATAGAAACGAGACATAAGACGGCGTGTACACAGCATGCTGCAGCGAGTAGAGTCGCGGTGCCGAATGTGAGGGTATGTGGTGCAGGTATGACATAGATATTGTTCGCGGAACCTCCCCTCATTGGAGATGAAGGCCCGCTTTGTGTTGAACAGGTGAGGTTACAGTTGTTCCCTTCGATGTAGTGAAACTGGGATGCGTTTGGTGATACCGGATTGCCCGACGCGTCGATTAGACAGGAGTGAGTTTCGATGCGGTAGAACTCAATTGTCATACTCAAAAGACCTAATCTCCGGTCAGATTTTGGGACAGCTTTTGCCAGAGTTCAACCTACCGATCAACAGCAGAAATGTCCACAGAAAAATAGTATTTCTACCAGGATCATTAAAGTATGTCTTTGACAGCATAACCGTTACTGGTGCTGCCAAGATACCAATCGCGCAAAGCTGAAAGGCACCAAAAATATCCATATCGACCGCATCTTTACCAATTAGCAGTTGGACTTCTTTTCTAGGGATATTACTGACCAGGATTGTGCATTGCCGACAAAACTATGCCGTGAATAGCGGCAACAGCTGGCAGCACTAACGCAGCGGCCAAACAAGGATTTACCAGCCATTCCTCCCGCCTCGCGACGAGGCACGCAGCGATGAGAACATAGTATCTAAATAATTGTCAGCTCTATATCAATTGACTAGGTTAGGAATTGAACTTGCAGCACTCGAGTACCCGTTCCATACTGCCCAGAAACAGGCCATGCGCAGATGACTTGCAGCGCATCACCAGTCTCATTCACAGCTCGCGAAAAAAGACCGCTATTCGCTATTGTCTCAGCCGCATCAGTGACCGAAAGCGCAGGCATATCGACATTCTAGAAGCCTTGGCAGGGTGGAATCCGTGGGGAAGGGAAAAAGAAAAGCCAAATCAGCCCAAAATGTGGGGGAATTGCAAGATCTTAGCAGAAGCTTCGTTTTTATTTAATACCCGCATGTTCGACGATGAGGCCTTACCCCAAACGTCACTGGGGAGTCATCAATGGCCAGGCTTCTACAATTCGAGTGGTGAGCATCCAGCTGACATGTTGGCACAGCCACGAAGATCACTTGAGCCGGGCGAGGACTGGGGGTTCAGAGTAGTCTCTTCTAAGCATAGCTCGGGTTGCATACTTCATTTGCGTTAGGCACCAACAAATGTACCCTGTCACCGGAACGAAGAAGGAACGAACGAAAGCTTCTAGAAAACTTTTTCCTTCTTCTTCTCTCTCCCTTCCTTTTCTGAGGTCAGCCCTGTTTTTTGTTTCAGCCAGAGATCGAAGGGCAGAAGGTCATCGAACTGAAGCTACTGTCGGTCCTTTCCCTCAAAACGTGCTGACACTACGACATTTTGCTCCCTCTCAATTGGACACTTTGTCGCAAAGGTCTCCACTCTCGATACGACCCACATTCGTCGTCAGGTTTTCGCTGTATTTAACCTGAAAGCGAGTGCCATTTTTGACTTTGAAGAAAATCGAGTTGAATCCCCCCCCTCAGCCAAAAATCATGGTCAAAGGCGTCGACACGAGCGAGATACGACAATGGCGCTCAATAGTAACGTTGATAGTCTTTGTACTCGCCAGTAAGAAACACCCTCTCACACGATACACAGCGCGCACTGACCCGGTTCTACAGATATTCTCGTCCTATGGCCATTTCACATGCCCATTTACATCCCAAAATCCCTCGTCAATTTAATATGCAGATTAGCGGTCAAACTGCGAGTTATACCCCCGAGCACGCATCATGCGATTCTTCATGATAATTCACGATGTTCGAAATACTTTGTCAAAGTCACTTTTCCTGTCAATTTCATCACCGCGCCTTTGATCGCGGATCTCTTTCTACTAGCTATTTCTGCGATAGGACGCCAAGAGGTTTACGATGGGACGATAGGCGCTGATAATATCCACCCGATTGATATCATGGTCTTCTTCATCACTCTGGCTTACATTGCTATTTCTATCGATGCATCGGGTATTATTCGATGGCTGGCCTTCAAGGTGTTGTCGTGGGGAGGAAAGGTTGGCCATCGTCTGTTCTTCTACCTTTATTCGTTCTTCTTCCTTCTCGGCAGCTTCATCGGAAATGATCCCATCATTCTATCTGGAACGGCATTCCTCGCCTACATGACGCGCGTATCGAGCAACATCACGAGCCCACGAGCATGGATCTTTACTCAATTCGCAGTCGCCAACATCGCATCAGCAATTCTCGTCTCGTCAAACCCAACAAACCTCGTCCTCGCTGGAGCATTCGACATCAAGTTCATCGTCTACACCGCCAACATGATAGTCCCCGTCGTCGTCACCGCCGTTGTCCTCTTCCCGTTTCTGCTCTACGTCATCTTCGCTGACGAAAAGCTTATCCCTTCCAAGATTGAGATGCACAGCTTACCAGAAGAGGCTAGGGCCCAACGGCCCGTGAACCCCAACATCCCCTACGTGCAGCACCAGGTCGAAGATGCCGAAAGTGCAGGCGAGGGGATGACGCTGTCACTCGCGTACATCATGAATCCTTTCCTTGACAAGAAGGGCGCTATGTTTGGTGCGCTGATCATGTCTGCGACCCTCATCACCGTTCTGGCTCTCAACGCTGCTAGCGCCGGAAGTGGAGAGCACCCTGTTTTCTGGGTTACTCTTCCAGCAGCAACTGTCATGTTCTGTTGGGATTTAGGCTTTGGGTGGTTGCATCGCAAGGAGACGCGACAGACAGCAGCTCATTATCGGCGGGAGATGGAGCGTGCGAGAGCCGAACGCGCACGATTTGCAACTGAATATGCTGGGACCTCACAGGATAAGTCTGAACCTGACACTGATACGGTGGCTGGTCTTCCTGATAACCAGGCCTCGGAAGATGATGGCCAGACTCATGGCATTTCTCTCACCCCGCTACAAGCCTCCAATGACCAGCCCAGTTCACATTCTATCCCCAGGGTGATTTTATCAAACACCGCCGGAAATAGTCCGGTCATCATCTCAGGATCAACGCCTCAATCACCCAACTCTGGTCCTTCATCACCCAGCGATCAGAACACACTGCATCCCGGAGCTTTATCAACCTTACCAAGTCCTCAAATGGAACCAGAGAAGCTCGAGGCTGCCCGACCCATGAAAACAGAACCCGAGGAAAGATCCACACTTCTATCCGAGGCCAGAAAGGGGTATGCGTCGCTCGAAAAGGCTTATGGGTGGCTGCAAGAGACGTTCCCAACAGTCATGGCCGTCATGGCTCATCTTCCGTTCGCACTAGTGCCGTTTGCTTTCGCCATGTTTGTTCTAGTCCAGGCACTAGTTAGCAAGGGATGGGTCAACGTCTTTGCCTATGGTTGGTATCATTGGTCCAAGCGTACTGGCACAGTTGGAAGTATCGGAGGAATGGGCTTCCTTTCGTGTGTCTTGTCCAACGTGAGTTTCCCCTAATCGTCTTAGTTCACTGTAAGATACTGACTTTATTCAGTTCTCTGGCACTAATATTGGCACCACTATTCTGCTATCACGCATTATCCAAGCTTGGAAAGAAATCAACTGCCACGACGCCCAACTTATCAGCGACAGAACATACTGGGGCACGATCTACAGTATGGCCGTCGGAGTCAACTACGGAGCATTCAGCACGGCCTTTAGCGCATCACTAGCCGGGCTTCTCTGGAGAGATATCCTTGCCCGAAAGCACATTCACGTGAAGAGTCACGAATTCGCACGCGTCAACTTCCCCATCATTGCGATCTCGATGGCGGTTGGCTGTTTGATACTGGTGGGAGAGGTCTACATCATGAGGGACAACTCACCATACTCCACATTTGAAAAGGCTTGTCCGAATAATTAATTAATAAAGGAACATATAGATATCATAATTATAGACTGTACATAGCAATCTGAACATACCCATGAAATACCCTTCTCCTACTATTAGGCGACAGTTGAGCTCCTTTGACCCAACCTACCCACTACCAGATTTACGTTGTTCGCGCAGGCGCTCCATAACCCAATACAAGCTACGAAATCCATTATCAGTCTCAATCCACGACGGGGCAACCCAACTTTTGGTCTCAGCGTTAAATGACTTAAGAAGACTCATCACCTCGGTCGTGTTTTCATTCGCCGCTTTCAAAATCTTATTCACAATCTTCTCATCATCCACATCTGCTTCTTTAAGAGCTGGAAGCATTTCTGGGTAACAGTATCTCCTGTACACCAGGTCCAATGCCGTTCGTCCATAGTTATCCGGGATATTTGGGTTTGCGCCGTATTCGAGAAGTCTTCTCACGGCGAAATAGTTCCCAGATTCGGCGGCTACTGCTATTGGAGTCATCTTGTATGGTCCCGCTGTGTTGTCAAGCTGGTCTTTAGTGTTGTACTTTCGAAGGAGTTCGACAATCATGATTCCAGCGACCTCGTTCTCTTCCGCAAATTCTCCAACATAATTAATAGTAAAATGTAATAACGAAAACGTGTCACGGCCCACATCTACCAAGAATCCATCAGAGCCATTGCGGTCCGGAAGACTGAGCAAGAACTTGACGCGATGGAGGGCATTCCTGGTGCCTGTTAAGAGCATGTCTGACATAATACTCTTGCTAATCGACTTAGGAATGCGGTCTCTTTCCGCACCATGATCGAACAGATACTGTGCAACAGTAAGGTTTCCACTGTAAGTGGCAGTGTAGAACGCGCTGAAAGGCTCTGGCGTGACTGGATCGACTGGGAGACCCAGTTCCAGAAGCTTCTCAATGAAGTAGACGTCATCTGTTTCTTTGGCAGCACGGTGCAGTGCGTTGAGGCCATCAGCATCTACCGCATTGACGTCTGCACCCGCGTCGACAAGAGCTTGAAACATGTCACGATCGCCATGCGTAATCGCCAGAAACAGAGCAGAGCCTCCACTGGATATCCTTCCAAAGGTAGCGTTGATCTGCTTCGCGAAGCCCAGCTCAAGACCGGAAACCATAAGGTCTGCCGCGCATTGATGGTACACTGTTGCAAACACTGCTGCCATCTTAACATTGTCTTCAAGTTGCAAGACAGCATCCGTAGGTGCGCCGCTCTCAATCAAGGCTTTCATTGTCTTCTTCGTCTCCAACTCAAAGTCGATTCCCAATGTCAACAGTCGCTGCCAACGAGGGGTTCCGGATATAACGTGGAAAAGAGGCAAATACATAAGGTCGCCTCCACCCACCATTGGCTTCAGCTTGCTTACTTCCGGTTGAACTAACGGCTCTTGAAGAAGACGTTCGAAAACTGGTGAGTAGGAAAGTCCACATGCGAGTTCGAGTGGCGAGAGGTGTGATCCCTCCCCCTCCCCTACCTCCATACAGAATGTTGGATCAGCACCCAGTTTGAGTAGAACATCCACGGCAGACAGTCTCTTCTGTGTGATAGCCCAGTGCAGAGGGGTTTGAGCCAGAATTCCATCTTCGTCAACTTTTATCCCATATTGGGTGCGTGATATTATGCAAGCAGGAGAGTTTAGCTCGGCGCCTTTACTGACCATAAGGCTTGCGATGGTCTCATGGTCTTCATCTTCGAAGGAGCAGAGCCAGTGAAGAGGCGTTATACCTCTTTCGTCGGCCATCTGTGCAGCACTTCTGCAGCTGGGGTGTCGTAATATCGTCTCCAGAACGCGTTTTCGACCAAGACGAGCCGCGATCAATACAGGCGTCTCCTCATTCTGCAGAGCTAATTCGGGCAAGTTATGATTCTGGTTCATACAGATCATTGCCACATCTGGCTTGTCCAAAACAATACTCCATAAAAGCAGATCTCTGGCGTAGGAGAACTCGACTTCCCTTAGAGACAAGACTTGCAACATGGAAGATAAGTCCTCAGACGCGCTAGCGTTGACGCCGAGACAATTCAGTTCACGGAGCTGACACTTCTGCTTGACTTGTCGCCAGTCTGAAGGCCAGTCCCTTTTCAGTTTCTGAAGAGCAACTGGGTTCCCAGCCTCTGCCGACTCGACAACCCAGGTACGTAACGTCTCATCATCAGGAGCCTCTTGCTCAGGGGTGTGAGAAAACAGGGATATATAGAGAGTTCGGGCTTCTTCGGAACCGAGCTGGGCTGCTTGACGAATATAGTTAGATGCTGACTTCAAACTGTACTCAACTCCTATATCGTCCATATAGGCACTCGCAAGGCTTAGGGCGGCTAGTGCTCTTTCATTCTGATTGTTGGATGTCTCAAAGATAGTTCTTAGACTATTGAAAAGGGCGACCTGGGCAGGCTTCGGAGTCTTTTGCAGGATATTTGAGCTTTTCTTAATCTTGACCGAGTCAGCCCCGCTGCATCTTTGCATTAAGATTGAAACATACATCAGGGATGAAGTCTTCGTCTTTGAAAAGCTGTATTGGTTCCGCTTTCGACTTGGTGGCAACCCTATCCATGAATTAGTATAGTGCCACATGTTTGAGCTCAGAGGTTGAAAACTAGCTTTGGGCTAGATTTTAGGCTAAGGTAGGGTACTAACAATGAGAACAATTCGGTATTGAAAGGCTCATTCAGGAGTCCAGCGCAGTCCAAGATAAGTAAACATGCATTCACGGCAGAAAGAGGCTGAGCGCCACTCGTTTCGCTTGGACTGGCTTCCCTGGGCAAGAGTTGCGATATGGTAGGTAAGAGCAATGATATCGTCTTCTCAAGTCTCGCCTTGGAAATTCCCTGGAGCGCAGCGATAAAAGGACTCTCGTCTTGATTGACTGAGGAATAGTACCGCTCATGGGCTTTTGGCAAGAAATGAGTCATTATGTTACATATTTGCCATGGATCAATGCTTGCAGGATTGTCCTGGAGACTGAGCTCCTGGCGGAGGTATGCAAAGACCACAGTAGTAAGACCTTTGAGAATCGTCCTTTCGGATCTCTCATCATCTGTCGTGGGGATCTTGGCTCTGTACACGATGCTCTCAAACGTAGGAAGGGCAGCTCTTAGGGCGCTGGCATCTGGAGTATCACGCCCATCCATGCTGTCGACAAGAGACTTTGTAACTTCGAGATGATCGATAATTTTGGACATGCCTGAGAATCTTTTTTCTGGAGAGCACTGCAAGCAGGTGAGAATGACTTTCGCAAGAGTCATGAGTGGATATGTCCCGTTTCGCAGACGATGGAGGACATTGAAAGTAGCAAGGCTCGCTATTAGATTAGTCTTTTTGAGCTTCCAAACATTCTCAAGCTTATCGCCGTCTGGTAAAGTGCTGTGATAAGCCACTCCGTCGCCGATAATCGTCCATAGCGTCAGACCAAAAGAGTAAATGTCTTGCTGACGAACGTACCGGCTGTTGAAATCTGTTGTCTCTGCTTCAGGTGCACGGTAGACCTCTGTACTACCGATGAGCTGGCCACCCTGCATGGGCATCGCAAACCCAAAGTCGCTGATTTTAACAATGATCTTTTTGGTTGGATGTTTGAAGACAAGAAGATTAGAGGGCTTGACATCGCCATGGACAATTCCTGCTTCGTGAAGGCCTTCAAGACCCCTTGCTGCGTCTAGAGCAATGTCTAGCTTCTCATGCAGCGACCGTGCATAGCCTGCTTCTTGATATGACTTGAGAGATCCATCCTCAGCATATTCAAGCACCAGAGCGGGAACAACAGTTGTTTCCTCCTTGTTTCCGGTATCATGATACATGACAGCCAATAAGTCAACGATGTTCTCATGTTTCTGGACAGGAGGATGCCTCAAGATCTGTAGTTCCAAGGCTATGTCGGCAAAGGACACGGACCCATCATCTTGCGTTCTTGGATGTTTAACAGCGACATGTTTGCGACCTTTCAAGATCTCCGCACCCAGACCAATCGGAAAAGAAGATGCTTTGACTTTTCGAACATCGAACGAGCCACCACCAAGGGATACATCTTGGAAGGTGGGGGCAGCATTCGATATCACAGGCTGCAGGCCTATAGCGTTGCCACCATTTGCGATGGATACTGCTATAAATCCCGCAAAGTGAGGGCAGTGAATACCAGGAGATGGAACGGGAATAGGAGCTTCACTAGTGGATTCTTGGCTCTCTTGAGGCTGTTGTCGAAAGGTGAACGCTGAGGAGAACTCCATTTCGATTATGCTACAGGATGAGAAACACACAGCATCTCGTAAATCCCTCGAGCTTGATATCATGATTCTCGGGTGACACATGACCTCAGCTTGCAGGAATCACCGGATTATCAATTTACCCCGCCACGAATGTGCGTAAACCCCGCAGCTAATGGTATGCGGCTCAAGCTCTCATATTCCCGGTATTGTTCTTGAAATCGCCAGAAATCCAGAGTGTCTGTTTAGTGACTGGTCCAAGAGCATCATGGTAAGCGATTTAGTGGATTTCCAGGTCGGAGCGGCCGGTCTCGGCATTGGGGCATTCGGTGGGCTGATAGACACCTTCACAGCCTGCGCGAGGATATATGGCCTATGGAAATCACTACGAGGTCTCGATGGATATCTGGGTCTGCTGCGTACTAAGCTTATACTCCAAGAGGCTTTGTTAGATCAGTGGCAGAGAGACTGGCTTGATCAACCGGCCTCTAAGCGAATCGACATTCAGAAACAACGAATTCTTCAGAGACACAAAGATGCGGTTCTCGCCTCATTAACAACAGTCAAAATACTACTCGAGTCACTGGAACCACTTCGTGAGGCCGCGAGATCAGAACTTGCACTCGAGCGCCTCAAGTTGGTGACTGGTGAGGCGGAAGAGCATGATAAGACGCTTGTGCAGATAAGTGCAGTCCTCAGCGACTTGTACCGCTTGCTACCGACTCGAGACCCAAATATTGCCCTTTCACAGACTGTTTTGTCGCTGGAGCATATCGGCAACAACCAGCAAGTACTATTTCAAGACAGCGACTCGACTCGACATGTAATACAGCCCGATAAGCTCAAACGGGCTATCAACTTTCGTCAACTGGGATATGACCTAGATCAAGACCTGGAAAAGCGAGTCGCTGCGTTTAAAAGCAGTACTGTTGATGCCGATCTCACCATTCGCTCAGACAGAGTCAGAATTCTGAAAGATGATGATGTCGCTGGCGGATTAAGAAGCTTTGGAACACTTGACTCAAACACTCCGATAGTGATCGAGTGGAAGCGTTACGACATTACCTGGAAAGGGCAGAAAGGCATCAGACTCAGAGGAAGGATCCAGAATATTGCGAGGCTCTTGCACGCTGATGCAAAACCCGAAGAACTCCTTACTCTCAACTGTCTGGGAGTGTTTGAAGACAGTGAGAAGAGTCGATATGGTCTGATATTTGAATATCCTCTGGGAACCAGTCAACAAACAGATCTGGTATCTCTACAAGCGTTGATCAAATCACCAACGACTGAGACTCTACCAACATTGGGTGACCGATATCGTATGGCTTATACCCTGTCACTCTCAGTGGCCATCCTTCATGCGGCGGGATGGCTCCATAAGAGCATCAGAAGCCATAATATCATGATTCCAGTGCGGCGCAATCAGCCCATCTGGTCTCAGCCATACCTCGTCGGCTTTGAATTCTCCCGTCCAGACTCGGCCGATGAGACCACCGAAAAGCCTGAACAAAGCGTACGCTTCAACTTATATCGTCATCCTTCCGCACAGGGTATTCCAGGAGAATCATATCGCAAAGGCTTCGACATCTACAGTCTCGGCGTCGTGCTTCTCGAAATTGGCCTATGGCGCGTAGCATGGAGCCTACGTCGCGACGACGAAAACCCCGCCAAGTTCAAGGAAGTGCTGCTCAGCAAGGTAGACGACAGGCTAGCTCACTTCATGGGGAAAGAGTATCAAGAGGCGGTAAGGAGCTGCCTGAACGGTGATCTGGATCATGGGGAGGGATCGGTGATACGGGCTTTCTACAATGAGGTTGCGGAAACTTTGTGCTCATTGGCGGAGTCACAGCCATAGTGATTGCAGCATCTCTTATCTGCTATAGTCTAAGAATGATAGTATTGTACTGGACTTTTTGCCCTTGTCTCAATTTAGCTTGGTTTTAGGAACTTTGTTAGTGCTGTGTTGTATCAAAGCGTTTAGCTTGACGCATCCCTGTATGTCGTCCGAAATCCTGACAGGGGCAATCAGAGACCTCGGCAATGATGTCTCTAGCTACCCTGAAGACTCAGCGAACTCAGCGAACTCCAGTGCTTGATTAATGCCTTAACAGGAGCTGGGGGATACGTGTTGGCATTTACCGTGTCAATAAATTCAGTTCTTGTTGGAAAATGTTGCGGGCATGACTATGTTGAAGCCTCATCTTCAGTGTGCCATTCTGCCTGGTTGTGAGAGTAAATCGCTCTTGGCGCACGGCCTCCAGAATGATCTGCATAGAAGCTTCGAAGCGACTCGTCCGAGGTCAAGACTTAATGTTATCTAGGGCCAAAGGAGCAATGCCGTCCAACACCCACTAACCCACGCGACTAAGAGCAGATAAGGCATGATCTGCAGGGGTATCCGCATCACGAAATCTAACTTGTTCATTACGCTTATCGTAACCGCCGTCTCGACCAATAGCATCCCCTCCTGGCAATCCCTACTCGTTTTAGAATGGTTATGTCCTGAGAGTTCACATGATAGACTAACCAATAGTTCCTTTACAAAAGCAGTTTAATCACGGATAGATCCTAGGTCTCAGTTGCACCCATAACAAACGTCCCTCCTCCCCATTGCCGAGTCCCGATCCAGCTCCCTATCAGGGCCTTAGCAATGCCGAATTCTCCGGACATAGTCGGCGGTAGCATCCCTTCTCGGTAGGTGCCTAAGCCAAGACTGGCGATGCCCCCCTGTCGAGCCACGGCGGAACTGCTCGTTGTTTACTAGACGCGCTCATTCCGCTCCTGCAATCAAGATGCCTGGAGAAGGCCTTTTGTTAGGTAAAAGGGTCGCTGGGGCTTTGGTGGGGCGACCACCTCATGGCTGCCACGATTCATGAGAGCAGCCAAGAAGCCAAACAGATGCCAAGGACGGGAGGCTGCATAGACGGATCAGCCAAGGAATTTAGGTCCGGCATCTATCGCGCGGATCAAAGGGACTAATCACGTCAGAGATGCACCTCTTTTCTCGGAAGGTGGCTCGGATGTTGGAAGCCGAGCGAGGTGTGAGCCAGAGATAGATGAAGCATCACCAAATGGAGATATGGCGGAATCTCTCAATCAATATCAGACTCCTTTGAGTCAGTAAATATATATAAGTTGAGATAGGAACCATCTATCCTGGAACCAAATCATCATCACTCACTCACTCATCTCTGGTCTCATCTCTATCTCTCAGCCTGTCACCGATATCACGATGCCTTCCATCCAGGCCCTTCTCACAGCCTCTTTGGCCTTTGCTTCCATTGCCCTCGGCGCCCCTGCTGCTCAGGACAAGAAGTTCACCGTTGAGCAAGTCAAGAACCCCAAGTTTATCAAGAACGGCCCCCTCGCCCTCGCCCACGTCTACGCAAAGTATGGCGTTCCTCTTCCCAAGGGTCTCGAGAAGGCTGTCAAGGCCGTGAGACCTCCCCACGCCCACTCCAAGCGTCAGAGTGGTAGCGGCAGCGCCACGACTACACCCTCCGACGAGGATGTTGAGTGGTTGACACCCGTCCAGATCGGTACTCCTGCTCAGACCTTCAACTTGGACTTCGACACTGGCTCTTCTGATCTCTGGGTCTTCAGCACCGAGACTACTGGCAGCAGCGGTCATGATGAATATAACCCTGCCAAGAGCAGCACAGCCAAGAAGCTCTCTGGCGCTACATGGAAGATCAGCTATGGTGACGGAAGCTCCTCCTCTGGAGATGTCTACAAGGACAAGGTCTCTGTCGGTGGCCTCGTTGTGAGCTCCCAGGCCGTTGAGGCCGCCCAGATGGTCTCCTCCGAGTTCGAGCAAGAGACTGGCCTCGATGGTCTCCTCGGTCTTGGCTTCAGCTCCATCAACACGGTCAGGCCTACAAAGCAGAAGACCTTTTTCGACAATGCTGCCAGCACCCTGAGCTCTCCTGTCTTCACCGCTGATCTGAAGCACCAGAAGCCCGGAAAGTACAACTTCGGCTTCATTGACAGCACTGCTTACACTGGCAAGATTGGATATGCCTCTGTCGACTCCTCCGATGGCTTCTGGGAGTTTACTTCTACTGGATATGGCATTGGCTCCGCCGCCATCAACAGAAGCCCCATCACTGGTATTGCTGATACTGGTACTACTCTTCTCCTCCTCCCTGACGATGTCAACTCCGCATACTATGCCAAGGTCAGCGGTGCCCGATACAGCTCTAGCTACGGCGGATATGTCTTCAGCTGCTCTGCTACCCTCCCGAGCTTCAGCTTCGTTGTTGGCGGCGTTACCATCACCATCCCTGGCTCTTACATCAACTATGCCCCTGTTGAGGACGGATCTACTACCTGCCTTGGTGGTATCCAGCCAAGCGACGACATTGGCATCAACATCTTTGGTGACATTGCTCTCAAGGCTGCATTCGTCGTTTTCGATGGTGGTAACCAACAGGTTGGTTGGGCTAAGAAGACACTGTAAGTGGCTTCAGTAGGTGATGGATGAGTCTGTAAATAGCTGGATCTTGTGCTGCATTTAACCTTGTACATAGCCTTTTACTTGCCAATAGTTGAAATGAACATAACATTGAACACTTTAAATCAACATCTCACGACAGTAAACTTACTCTTGTACTTTGACCTAGTAATGGTATGATATAGGCCTAACAGCTCATAGATTCTATGTAGAGCAGAAATACTAGAATACCATGCGAAATGTTCCGATAGGCCTTTTATATTGTAAAAGTAAGTAAATTGGATGGATGGGAAGGTATGGGCTGGTGAATGACGTCGAACCTAATACACTTTCCGGTTTGCCCTCAGTGAGACGCACATGTCGGTTCGCTGCTACATAGCCGATACTAAGATCAGAGCAGCAAACTGAGATCCCCACGGAAAGTCTTTATCTCATTTTATTTCGCCGAGTTCTGTCTTCACTGCTTGCGGTTTAGAGGTCGAATACTTCGCTCTCAAGGCTGTCGAGGATTGATCAATGTCACATGCTCGTGGTGCCTCTCATTGTGAATCAGATTCCGATCGTGGAACAGAGTTATCCCTACTTATTCTGTAGATATTGAAAGCTTAATACGTTTGCCAGGCAACACTAAAGTTCGGAAATGCAACAGAGGTATTACTTTGCTACATTAAATCCCATGACAGGACAAAAAGTTGCTTCGCCCCTCTTTTTCAAGCCATATATGCCGTGGCAGGGTATTATGAATTTAGCAAATTACTATGGAGATATATTGCATGCGTAGCCCTAATAGAACCTGGTATCCTCTTATGGGTACAGGCCTTCCAGCCGTTTGCTCCTCGTCCCAGTCTTGCGAGCAAGCACTTCAAGCATTTGCGGTATTCCTTTCGGAGCTCTTAACGGCGGATCTGGTTCCTCTATATCCGAGTCAGAATCAGAGTCAGAGCCAGATCCCCAATCCATATCCATGGCTATCATTTCATGCATCTCAACGATATCGTTGCTGTCAAAAATGCCCTCGCGGTGGTTCAACTTGCGAAGGAGTTCAAGTGCTTGGAGCCTCTCGTCCCCGCCTTCATTCGAGATGGCAACAAATGACAGACCAGAGACCAGACATCCGTCCAGTGAGAACGTAGGTTGATCTAGAGCTATGAGAGGTACGGCCACTTTCTCTGCGGCCTCTATGAAGTCTTTGTACGGATCAGAAGGCTGTCGCCCTTTGTTATCGTACGCGTTAATGTACATCTGCAGAGACTGATAGTGAAGCTGCAAAGTTTGGATATGCGCTATCTCATCGCTGGACAAGTTTGGCAACAATCGTTGGGTCAAAGCCTCGAAACGGGAATTCCAGCGACGGAGAATATCCTCAAACACGCTGTCGTTGGTCAACCCATCTTCCCTCTCCGGATTCCATGGCTGGAAGTCGTGGTGTAGTCTTAGCTCATGCAAGGCATATGAGGCCTCGCTGAGCGTTGCAAACGGCGAGTCACAACCCGCTTCAGTGCCACTGTCACTACGACACCATTTCTTGATGCCCGGCAGTGGATGATCCCCCATGTAGCCAGACGATGCAAGACCCATCTCGCTAAATATGTCGACAAGTCCCTGCATCATATCTGATGTATTCGAGGAGCTTTGATATCTCAGTGACTGAAATACGGTATCGCCAGCCGCGAGATGTTGCAGGAGTTCATCGTACCGACCAGTCAGTCCCTCACAAGTCATGAAGAGTAAACAGCAAATCAGTATACAGTGAATGTTCTCATTTGAAGGTGCAGACATTACAGGTAGAATCGAAGATATTGCTCTGTTGTAGTGTTGGATGACAGGACGCTGGAGGTGATCAGGCCGGGAGTAAGGTAGACTTTGAGTCATGTAGGCTCGATGAGATGCCCCAACTGCAATCATGCTGTAACGGATAGCATCGTAGTGATATGACATCGGAAGGGCGTATTTTAGCCAAAAGTTCATGGCAGCAGACGAGGGTGAAAGCTGTTTTGCTGTCCAGTGAAGGAAATGTTGAAGGTAGCCCTTTTCAGGGTCTGATAACAAGGAGAGCTGGTCAACAGTCTGTATAGATAGCAGTGGGAGTGAAATAGATACTCCAGGCTTCAGGGAGGCATCCTGACGCTTAGAGCGCTTTGAGGCCTTGGGCTTGGGTGGTGCATATCCGTCGCACTTCATCTTGTCGTTATGGCAGCGTCGACAAAAAGGCTTTGCTTCGTCGCATTTTAAGTGCCTGATTCTGAAGAGAGGAGACATATGAGCTTTATACAACAGGGCTGAGACGGTTGCTTGGGCTCACTTGCTACAGTGTTTCCTAATTAGTGATGTTTTACGAGAAACGAGGCGGTAAGCTATCAACGTACCAGGTGATACATCCGGTTCTGACCTTGGGAGTCGAGGCTCGCTTGAATTTGCCCCTTATTGCGAGGGCCTGATTGGCTGTCATGGCTGTAGGCAACGAAAGGTCCTGTTGCTTGTTACGAGACTGCAAATTGGAGGTGAATGGTACCGGCGAGATTGTTTTATGCCAATGAGAACGCCGAGGCTAGTGAGAAATTGCATGAGAGTGGCTGAGATGAAAATGGGGCTTTGCTTGCAGGTTTACGAGAAATCCAATCATGTCTCGCAATTCGATGGGTCATAGAAGGCCAACAATGATTGGTAGACTGGAGCTGGTCTAGACTCTGTGTGGCTCAGCGCGTTTTCGTGACTCGCCTGACAGAGTGGGCCAGTCGTTATCTTATCTGGTTTCTCAGTGACGAAAAAGCTTCAGGTTAGCCAAGATAAGTATCTATGCAAGCCTTCGGACCAGTCTATGTTGGCATCCTGTTTCACTGCCAGGCACTCTTTTAGTCTTTTAGGCTTCAATTAGTTAGAATCAGTCTTGGCCGGCTTTCAGAGGGCTCTGGTTCACCAGAATACTAGCGCATAACATGTAATTTACCCGTCATTCGTGGTTTTTCAGATTGATACTTCAAGCTGATTACCCAAGAAATCCGACTGCATTCTGGATGGGTTGGAGATCAAAGGTCTGCTATCACTTTCCGCTCAAAGCAACAACACCGCACACCCCATCTCGTCGAACTCAGTAACGTCTTGGAAGTTCTCACGTTCAAACAAAGAGCCATCGTCTTCGGAATCCTCGTATTCATCCTCTTGAATACAGCTGCTGATGCGACTCTTGATTTTTTGCAGGTATCGTGGAGCCACCTCATCGACCTGATCAAACATTTCAGGAGTGACAAAATACCTCATTCGTAGTAAAAGCTCAGATGGCAACACGGTATAGAACCGAACGAGATTACTGTATATTACTACTTGATACTGAAGGTCTTTGCGATAAAGGGTCGAGAAGGTGATGGAATTGAGCTGGAACGGGATTGACTTTGTTTTTTCAGCAACAGATCGGCAGGCACAGCGTAGGGATATGCTGGAAGGCTGGCCTTCAGCCTGAACCAGTTTATTGGAGTCGCCATCGTAGACATAACCGCCACCGCCATCGACTTTAAAGTAATCATGGTAGGTTTGCTGGCGTAGCTCCAACGGAAGATCCAGGAAGGTAGCTTGGGGCGTTTGAACCGGTGATGAAGGGCACGATAACATTTCTAAGGCGAGTAACGGAATCTCTGGCGTAGAGAGTGTGCAGGGTGAAAGTCAGGCATCGGTAATAGACAGGCTGGATGGAACCTTGGTTTGTGGAATCAATGCCACATGGTGTTTGAGAAAAGTGTCGCCTGACTTCTCAACCTTGGTCATAAATCAGTAAATGAAAGGTCGCAGACTTATACTGCTTGATTGTGATGTGACAATTGGTACCAAGTTGTTGAACTGGGAAGATTAAAATGAATAAACGAGGACTCGACGGCGATGTTGATGAGGCTCAAGCCCAAACTTTGGCCAGGGTCTTGGCAGGGTGGGCCTTCACGTGGGCGAGACCAATCATTGCCCACGTTGCGTTCTCACGATCAAGGGTCTCGCCAGGTACCTGATTCTGGTTTGGTGCAGCATGTTGAACCTGAGCCAAAAACACATAACTAACCTGACGAAATGTCAAGTTCACCAAGTCTATACTCAATTGGTCTAAGACTCTTTGTCACACAGCTTGGACGTCCCAAGCTTGCTTGCGTCTCCTTGGCAGCCAAGGCCAGCTTCAATTGTCTGCATCTGTGACGTAATCCGTAAGATTATAGTCTACACATGCCAATTGGGCTTATCCGCGCATCTTGACAGCAGCACCGACTTTTTAGAATCTCACAAATCACCAACTCTCATTGTCTTCTGTACAGCTTTCCCTATTGCGTACCAATATGTCGCCCACCCAAAAGCCAACCATCCTTCTCGTCCACGGCGCCTGGCATGGTTCCTGGGCCTGGAAGTACCAGATCCCTGAGCTAGAGTCCCTAGGATATGTCACTCAGAACCTGGATCTGCCTTCAGTATCTGGTGTACCAGGCAAGACACAATTCGACGATGCAGCGCACGTGCGGAGTGTCCTGGAACCACTCTTAGCCGAAGGCAAACAAGTCGCCGTGGTAGCGCATTCGTATGGCGGACCAATTGGTTGCGGCGCTATCACCGGACTGTCTGTTGCCGATCGAGCCAGAGACAACCTACCAGGTGGAGTTTTGGGGTTCATCATTATCTGCGGGTACATTTTCCCGGGAGGCATGGATCAAGGAGCCGTTATTCGCAGCTTAGGCGGTCTTCCTTACGTCAATTGGGATACCCCTTCTCCGGGACTCTTTGTCGCCAAGGACCCTGGTAGTCTACTCTACCGACCCGATGTTTCAGACGAGCAGGCACAATGGGCACTGTCACAGTTGCAGCCGCAGAGTATGGCTGCGAATATGGGCGTTGTCCCTCCTCAAGCATGGCCGGCAGAGTCATACAAAGGTCGTCTGGCATATATCAAAGCAACAGAGGATGTCGTCATTCCCTTTTCCGACCAGGAGAGCATGATTGCGTCGAGTGGAGGGAGTGAAGCTTGGAAGACTCGTGTGCTGGAGGGATCTGGCCATAGTCCTCAGATTTCTCGACCTCGGGAGGTTGCCCAGGCAGTCGACAGTCTCATCCAAGACTTTCCAAACCACAAGTGAAGCAGGTGGAGAGCTTGATATGTTCTTAGCATCGCATATTAGAGAATACATTAGAACGTGGTATTTATGTTCAATTTTGCTTCGTAATTTCGAATGTCGGTCGTGCGACGACTACTTATATGTTGCTTCAACTTTGGATTTTGAGATAAAGTCTGCTCAAAGGCAAAATATCTACAGTTGGAGCATAGTAGAATTTCAAAACGGGAAAAGAATAAATAAGCCACTATATTTACTTCTCAACTCCCCAAACATTGCTTTCCTGCAAAATTGCCTATATGTCGCTGAAAGCTTAATATATGGCTGAAATATCGCTCCTAGGGTAACTGGTTTGGCCGTCATCCGCTAGAGCCTCATGTTACCACGGGAAATGCCAGAACGGCATTTCTCAGCCGCACGGGAACAGTTCTAACCTATACCAGAATAGGCGCATTTCCATAAGCCAATTTCTAGTTTTGATGCAGCGCGAAACGTCAATGGCAGAACTGCAATTCCTCGATCCTCTCAAAACGTTGAGAACTGAAATATTTGCTCAAAGGCAATAATCCGTCATGTTCATCGCAGAATCTCTGGAAATTCGGAGAGTTCAAAAAGAGAGAGTTCCCGAGCGCGGGAGAAAACAATAAAAAATTCGAAATTTCAGCTGGTGAGCGAATTCTTCCCCAACCGCGGGAAGTCTCTTCCTTAGAAATCAACGACCCTCATCCGCGGGACGATTGTATTTCAGGGATCGTACCCGCGGGAGCGAGCAACATCAGGCCAGAGGTGGATTCGTGAGTCGAGAGCGAGGGAGCGCAAGCAAATGAGTGACGATGAAGGGTAGGACGAGGCCGGGGCATCAGGGCTTCTTATGTGCCGTTCGTGCCGAGAAAAATGGGCCTTGGCATCGATCTAAGCCCCGTCTTGGCAAAGATCAAAGGGGCTAGGACCAGAAGAGTTGGAGGTTGCGGGGTTCACCGATGAAGCTTAATCTGTGAATGCGGAGATGGGCCTGGGACACGGGGGACTTGGGGTGATCTCATCTCGAACTCGTGGGATCATCAGATGAGGTGTAGTGAGTCTAGATGCAGTGTTCAAAGCTCAAAGACATTGACGCTTGCGTACGTTTACCACTATAACGGTAGTGTTCTGGAAGCCTTCTCGGGAGTAAGACTGCTCCCTTCAACTGTTGACTCGCCACCAACTCAATCTTCTCCGCACTCGCACGGGTATCCTCTATAACGGGGATCCCGACCCATTTCTTTCGTCGGCCAATTCTACCCGCGGGAACAAAAACGACACATTCTGTCTCCATCAACAGCCATCACCAACTCCATCAAACCCAGCAATGACAAACCGAACCGTTTCTCAATCTCCACGGGGTAAATCACCCGAACCAAGATTCACATTTTTACCCCATGGGCAACCACCTTAGTGACCTCGTTTCAATCCCCTATAAGATCAGGGTCCCCCTTCGAACCCCAAGCCTTTCCCCAGTCGCTAGTCCAGTCCAGACCCAAGCATCCCAAAGCTTAGAGAGTCAAGACCACCCCAATTCATCTTCTATTCCCCTCTTTCACTTTCAGCACACACTTCACAATGGCTGGAGGCGTTGTCAAGAAGCCCGTCAACATCTTCAAGCTGGGCGATGTCGGTGAGCCAAAGGGCGTCTTTAACTGGCGACTATGGTTTGCTGTCTTTGCTTTCGGCCTCATGGGTGCCGCGCGTGGTATTGACGAGGGTCTCATCTCGGGTGCTTTCAAGTCAAAGGACTTTAAGAAATACATCCACTTTGAGGATTACTCTACTGTTGAGCAGGCCAACATCAAGGCTAATGTTTCGGCCATGGTTCAGATTGGTTGTGTTGGAGGCGCATTGATGTAAGTACCCATCATTATGCTATCTTACGAAATATCCACTAACTCTTTAACTCTAGTGCTTTCCTTATTTGCGATAGAATCGGACGTATCTGGGCTACTCGACAGCTCTGCATTGTTTGGATCGTCGGAATCGTCATCTTCATGGCCAACGGCGGCAGTCTCGGCGCCGTCTACGCCGGTCGTTTCATCGCAGGTCTCGGAGTTGGTCAAACAGCCGTTGTCGGCCCCGTTTATCTCGCAGAAATCGCCCCAACAGCTGTTCGTGGTCTCTGCACTTGCGTCTTCTCCGGTTTCGTCTACCTTGGCATCGTCTTGGCTTACTTCGCCAACTACGGCTGCTCTCTTCACATGGGCGACAACACTCACGCCCGCTGGCTCGTTCCTACCAGCCTTCACATCATGTTTGCAGGCTTGATTCTGATTCTTAGCTTCTTCGTTGATGAGTCCCCTCGTTTCCTCATCAAGAAAGGTCAGACTGAGAAGGCTACTGCTGTTATGGCCCGCCTCCGACAGCAAGATCCCGAATCCGATTACATTACCCGCGAAATCACCGCAATTCAGCTGGCCCATGAGCACGAGCTTGAGAGTGTCAACAACTCATTCCTCGGTACATGCAAGGAGCTGTTCCTCAACGGCAGCAACCTTTACCGTCTATATCTCGCCAGCATGGTCCAGGTTCTCGCTCAGTGGTCCGGTGCTGGCTCTATCACTCTCTACGCCCCCGATCTCTTCGCCATTCTCGGTATCAAGGGTTCTGAGACTGGCCTGCTTGTTACAGCCCTCTTCGGTATTGTTAAGCTTATCTCGGCCATTACTTGCGCTCTGTTCCTCGTCGATGTCATCGGCCGAAAGCGTGCTCTCATCGGAGGCATTGCCCTGCAAGCTCTTGCTATGATCTACGTTGGCTCATTCCTTACTGTCGTCCCAGAGCCTCATAGCTCTTCCCCTGCTGCTCGTGGTGCTATGGCCATGATCTACGTTTCTGGCATCGGCTGGGCTCTTGGTTGGAACACCATGTCCTACATTCTCACTGCCGAGTTGTTCCCCCTCCGTGTCCGAGCTTTCGGTACCTCGTTCGCCATGACCCTGCATTTCCTCTGCCAATACGGTAGCAGCCGAGCCACTCCCAACATGCTTTTGCCAACATCCGAGGGTGGAATCAACCCCAATGGCACCTTCTGGACCTACGCTGCTATCCTGGTTGTGGGTGGTATTTGGGTTGTTGTTTCAGTCCCTGAGACTGCCGGTCGTTCTCTTGAGAGCATGGACAGACTCTTTGACCTTCCCTGGTACAAGATTGGTCTGTTCGGCAACCGGGATGCTGAGCAGCAAGATGCTGTGTATGACGAGAAGGAGAGCGTTGCTATGAACACTCACGGACAGGTTGTTTATGTTGAGAACAAGTCCAAAGAGGTTGTATAATTTACTAGTATGGAGTTTGGGATTTTACGAATTTGATATGAAGGAAAGCGATTTGTTTTTGCATGATAGCATATATTTTAATGCATACTGTTCCAAGTGACAACTTTCGCTCCGTATCTGACCTCGACTGTGATTATCATTTGCTTAAGTCTTCATGAAGTGAACTTAAATTCTTTGGCAGCGTTCCAAGACCTTGATGCACTACGACTAGCTGCTTCGGCCCTACTTTAAATCCTTATTAGCCACATCGGGTCTAGAACTAACATGTTATCGCTATCGATACCCGGGAAGATGAGATAGTCATTTTCACTTCGGTTACACTCTGGAATGATTGGTTTAAAGTGAGACAAGCATGAACCTATTCACGAGCTGAGTCCACAGTAACTGCATTCGTTCGATTACTGCGAGTGGCAAGGGTCACTGCCTTTTCCAAAGTCATGCATCTACAGTGAGAAGGGTTATATAGATACCAATTCTTTCTATTCGCCTGTAAAAGCGGCGAACGGTGGGCACTGCTGGCTTGGGTGGAAGACGAGAAACCTCCCCATACACTGGAAGCGCAAACGAAGCCAGGCGCATTGACTCAGTTCTCAAGAAAGATATGTCTTTATCCTGGAGTGGCAAAATACAAGGGTAGGGGGAACATGAGCGACTCCAAGAACTATATTTGCGCCAACCCTTGAGGGCATTGGGTTTGGGGGCCTTGGATAGCCGACCCTGCATCATCATGGTCAACACATTTTACGTAGCGAGTATAGCTATACAAGACGTATTGTTGTGTTGGCAATCTATCATTTATAGTAATTTATTCACCATCTCGAGACTGTGTACATATTGAATTCTAAAGTATCGGAAGAACATATGGAACGTGCATTTTTATAAGACTTCATCACCGAACTAGATAGGTTACGGTGATAGGGGCCTGTGATTTAATCGCTAATAATTCTCCTGGCCGTTGAAAGTCTCTTGGTGAACTCGCCCATGGAAGAAGTGACAGCTATTTGTCTAACTGCACATTAGTGCATCTATTACTGCAACGGTAAGGCTGCAGGCCAATGGCATTCTGATTTAGGAAGTCCACAGTGATGCAGTCTGAATATTTGAGTTGAGTATGTAGTATATGTGGAACGAATGACAAGGAGAGAGATGACTATTATTGCTATCATACTTGACAAATGATATGAAACAGAATTAAGTCATGATCATGCCTCCCATCTTTTCAGAAATACCTCCACGCCAACCTTGAGAAAGTGCTCATCAGTGTCGATTTGTTTACGTACAGGACCAGTCTTCAGCTCATCAACATCCCAATTAGCCCAGACGAAGCGGCCATGAAGAAAGCTGGCTTCAGGCGTAGCTTCCCAGACTGAGAAATGGCCCGGAAGATTTTCTATCCTACAATTGTTGGTTGAAGGCCTGCATAAGAAGTCATGGAAGTATTTACCATCGTCAAAGACGAGGCCCTTTAGGTTATCCCCACCGACTCTCTTGGCAGAGTCGGCCAAAATACCACCTGGATGGAAGCTGACAATCTGCATATCAGTGGGCTTAGTATCCTGTGCGATCTGCTGCAAGAGGAGAGTGCTGGCATTTTTGGTCAAACCGAATGTTGGTCGGTCGGGACCCATTGTTGACCACATGTAGGCCGCGCAGGTTGAGAAGTTGACTAGAAACTGCCTGTTGTGAGCACGGAAGGGCTTGCAATGAAGGTGGTGATATCTTACCCTGTTTTTGCCTGGGGTTGTCGCTTTTTGCTTGTAAAATCGCTCTGTCATATCGAGAGTACTTCGCACATTGGACTCAAAGTCACCCCAGACCTTGGACAGACCTCCATCAAGAATAGTCTCGATAGCTCCATAGCTTGCAGCACTCAAGACCAGGACATCGACGAAAATGTCCTCTGATTCAAGTGCTTTCCAGAGGTGCTCAGTGGATTTTAAGTCAGAGATATCACAAGTGCGGCCTTGTACATCCGTACCACTGCCAAACAGGCCTCCCTCTTCTTGGAGTTTGGCAGTTGCAGATGCGACTACATCTTTGCGACGTCCAAGGATAATGACACGAGCGGCGTTCGCTTTGACAAAGCTGCGAGCGATAGTATACCCTATGCCACTATTTCCCCCAGTGACAATGACTGTTCTGCCTGTCTGCTGAAGGGCGGGGAGAGAAGGGTCAATTGCCAGATAGGGCTTTTTGTGGTATTGGTACAAAGTAGGAAGACTCATAATGAATAGGATGTCTCGATACAGAAATTTAGTATGGTTATGGCGTACCATGAGTTGCGTTGTTCGCATGGATCAATGCTAGGTGAACGTAATGCTAGTCGTAGTCTGCTATTTATATTGCAGTGACATATTTACACGAAGATGTTTGTATGATAAACAACGATGAAGGAGTTGGTAATGCAGATTGATTGCAAAGCATACCCGCCTGCCTGCAGGGTGTGAGAGATCTTCTGCACTAATTGGCAAGGTGAGCCTCACGACCTACTTTCAGATACTGCGTTGAATTATTCGGCTACTGACTGATCATCTTTGAGAGGGAGTTGATTTCTCAATGTTGGTGGTAAGGTTCAGCCAATGGAGATGCGTCGCTCGTCTTCTCAAGCCACTCCTCCGATGCGGAATTGCCTCTGGCCCCTCCCCGGAGATTTTGCCGACAGATTCGTCCGAACCAATCCAACCATAGAGCTCGTATTTTAGGTGATGCAGTACTACAGACTGGACATGATAATATCATACGTGGTGAAGTAGGGACAACTTGCATGATCTTTTGATGAGGATATTGGCCATTTCACTGGACTGTGGACAGCGAAGCATGTAACCAAGGGTTTTTTCATAAATTCTGAACACTATGTTATCAATGATAAATGGGCTTAAGCAGCCGACTTGGATCAAATCTAACTTGGGCACTGAGCAACTTGAAGCCTATGAGGAAAATGATGAGTATCCTCAAGCTCATCGTGCACTGTCCTCACCAACTACCTAAAGTATATGTAACTAGTTGCAGGAGATTTCGTAAGCCCAAGGAGTAATTTCTACAGAATTGCAGGACCCATCTGCGCTTAGAACAATTTGAGTTTCAAACTGCGCGCATTCAACACTGGAAACCTTGATGGTTGGAATCGATCCATCAGTGCAAGGCTGCACAAGAGTAATTTTGATGTTGGTTGCTGGGAATTGCTCGACGTTGACACATGAGGTTCCATCGGGCCCTCCGTACACGTTGGCAGTGATGAAAGGTCTCCCGTTGCAATCTCCCCCTAGCCACTCTTCAACTAAGACCTGCTGGGCGAGGGCACCAGCGAGGAACGGAGAGAGGGTAACTGGAAGCGTTGTCTATTTACTGAAATTAGATGGCATTTCTAAATAGCATCATGAGCGGTTTACCTTCATCGTAGCTCTTTTTGTTGGACACAAAATACAGCGGTGGTAAGGTTGACAAATCGATGTTAGAAGAGAGCCCCCTGATCGACTGGGTCTTATATAGACTGAGATGTTTATCGATTTTGACAGAATTGAAGCCCGCTGACGTGATACTTTGTTGACCATTACCTTCTGTTACGGGACATGATATCGAAATTTATGTCTCAATAAGGATGACCGGAGCGTTGATTTCCGACACATGTTTCCGACTTTGGAAAACAGCATTCAACCTGAAATGCAGCTCGTATCAAGATTTCACATGTCACACCACACGGCTACAGAAGCCTGTAAATAATTGAGGATAGAAAAACATGAGCGTCAACGTTTTTGAATTGGGAGCTCATGTGATCGCAGGTTTTCGTCGACACTGAAAGTCTATTATGAGGGAGCGGAATATGAAATGGATTAAAAGAGTGACTCGAGTTAGAGTGAAGGCCCAAAGAGCAAAACTGTACGAGAAGTATAAAATGATCCGAAAAGATTGAACGCGAAAGGGACCTGTGCGTTGATAGTTGCTTCTGAGTGCATTCTATCCGGCGGTCCCTCCATTATTCCCAGGATAGTACCTAATCCTTATTCAAGATCTTGTCCAGCCACGCAAAAATCACTCGACCAAATTCTTGGGGAGCGCCAGTCTGACAATGATATCCAGCGGTACCATTAAACATGTGAAGCTCCGCACGATCTCCCAAAGCTTCGGCAACAAGCTTAGACTGTCCAGACTGAAGTGTTTCGAATTCCCCATCGGCGATCCAGACGGGCATCTGGATACGGTCCGTGATACCGCCGCGTAGGTTATAGCTCTTGGTCAACTGGAAGAACTCGTAGGGGGACTTGGTTTTGAAACACCAGAGAGCCTGTAAGATGCCCCATTTGGTGGTGGTGGGGATCTCGGGATCGTCTTGAATCTTGCTAAGGGCGTCGTCGAATGCTTCTTTATCACCTGACTCGAGAAGCTTGCGAAGCTCAGGGGTGAGATGAGCGGTGTGCCCAGTGTATGCGTCCCAGATACCACCGTTCAACATCAGGGCAGTTAGTCGAGGCTCAAAAGCAGCAGCACGAGCGGCGAGATAACCCCCGAAAGAGTGACCATACAGAACCAATTTCTTGGGATCAACGAATGAAGACTTCTGGCAGAGAACATAGTCGACAACAGGAGTCACGACTCGTTCCCAGTCAGGGATGAAGCCGACACCTTGTTCTCGGCGGACAGTTGGCTGGCCTGGACCTTCGAAAGAGAAGATGTTGTATCCGCGAGCTAGCGCTGGAGCAACAACAGTTGCGTACAGGTCCTCCTGGGCAGCATCAAAGCCCTGAGTGAGCAAGAGTGTCGGGAGTCGCTTGGTCTGATTATTCTGGTAGGGTTGAGAATACCAGATACCCGAGACATTAAAGTCACCAGCCGGGATCTCAACTCTCTCGGCTGGAACAGGCAAAGCCGCGATAGCTTTATCAAAAGCAGCACGCTGCTCGTCCCAATACCCATTGATGCGAGGATCATCCCAGTCAGCGCGATTATAAGCATCAGCCCGGCGGAAATAGTTTGCCACAGAGAACCAAGTTGCCCTGACATTGATAGGATCGTATGCAATCTTGGGATCAAGAGCCTGGGTCTTGGTATAGTTGGCAAGATCGAACCATTCCTTTATGTAGCTCTCAAAATTGCCTGGTATGATCTTCTTGGCGACGCTCAGAACAGGATTGACGTCTGCGCCGTCGTTGGCCATTTGACCAAGTCCAGTGAGGATGTCGAAGTTGAAACTATCATCTTCATTGAGGAAGAGGATAGGGTCCTCCTTGTCTTTAGCACTGGAGGTTCCTGCGTTCAGAGCCGCTAGTAGAGCACAGAGAGTAGAGAAAGAAGCTGTTTTCATGATTGAAAAGATCGATGTCTGGGTTAATGAGAAGTTGTTGATTGTTGTGATGAATATCTGACTTTCGAAGATGCTACTTGGATTTTTATATCTGTCTTTGACCAGCGTTGCCGAGCCTCCAATCTTGCTATTAAATCCATGCTTCGGCTGGTCTGGGGAAATATTTCTGAACTCATGATGAGTAAAGTCTCAATAGAGGAATATGAAGCGATGAATTGTGACGGAAATAATTTTGAGTCCGTCAGCAGTATCCACCATCTGCGTCTCTCGCAAAGTCTAGCCATATCTAGTAACGATTGTCAGACACAGCCGCCAGGACGACGTATGAGGCCCTCGCGTATTGCTCATGTCAGCATTCCACTAAATACGACAAAATTAAGCTTAAGAACCATGTCCGCCCTGTAACTGCAAACATCGCAAAAGTCTACTCTGTTCAGTTCGCTCAATACTCCACTTCGTCATGGTTAATCGAGGGGCCTCGCAAGGCTGCGTCACATGCAGGCAGCGCCGCGTCAAGTGCGATGAGCGAAAGCCTTGGTGCAAGGCGTGTCTTCGTCTTGGCATTGAGTGCACGGGCTATGAGAAGCGAGGGCTGAGGTTTAAGGATGAGACTGTTCGATATGGAGCGAATTCAGCTGCTGTAACGCGCGTCAACAAGCGTGCGAAGCAATCGTCACTTGAGAGGACGATTATTCGGCTACCATCAGATCACCCGCAAGATCTTGCTGTACCATTCTTTCTGACATATGTTACCGATGTGGGTCGAAGTCTGGAATCGACAAGAGGTTTCTTGGAGTTTGTCCGTCCTGCTCTGGCGTCCGAGCGACATGATTCAGCTTTGAGCACTGCAGTGACAGCTACGTCAATCAAAATCTGGTCCATGATCGGTAAACTGGCCCCTTCGAGCCCGCTTCCTTACCAGCTCCTGGTGAAAGCTTTGAGTCGGCTTCACCAAGCGACCGAGGAGCCTGTGGAGAGAGGTCGTGACGAGACCGTGTTGGCGGCTCTTGTCCTCCAAATGCACGACACCCTTTCAGCTGTATCAGGCCAATCCAGAGCTCATGGAGCGCATCGCGAGGGGGCTTTGACTTTATTGTTGCAGCGCGAAGACTGTTTCAAGAACTCGAAGTATTATGCTCATCTTGTTGGCAACCTTCTCCACTCCAGGGTATCCGTTTCGGTGAGGAACAGAACACGACTACCGACGAAGGATCTCGAGTGGATTGAGGCTGAGGTTGCTCCGATCCTGCCGAATAATCCGAGTTCCTCTCTTGACCTGATTGGGATATCTATCGCACTTCTCCAACATTCCTTCCGCAATATCTTACAGACAGCAGTACCATCTTCTCTGGATACTAAGCTAAGGCAACAAATCTGTGACTTGGATACTCAGCTACGGACCTGGTTGAAACGGATACCAATCAGTTGGTATCCACGGCGGGTGAAGACTGGTATCAATCTCGATCCATCAGTTCCTTCATATCATGGCGCCTGCGATATTTATCCCAGCATACAAGTTGCGAATATCTGGAATGCCTGGCGTATCTACTGTCTCATTCTCGAGGATATTAAGGACCAACTTACCAAGCCCTCTGCACGGTCTGCGATTCAACATTTCGATGCCGATAACAGTATGTCGGAATATGCTATATTTTGGACTTCCAATGAACGCAGAGTCCAAGAGCTTGTTAATTCTATATGTCTCAGCATCCCATTCTACCTAGGCAACTGCAGCTACCCTACTGATATGCTCTCGATGGGAAGCTCCGATACCATATACCCAAGCTATCATGATTTACCTGTTGATGATGAAGGATATCTGCGGTTCAAAGCAAGCGATCAGTACGTGTCCAAAGTTGATCACTCGCGACATGTTACGCTCCATGGCCAAGTACATGCGATAAGCATCTTGTCGTATGTTATTGAAACATCCATGAGTAGTAATAGGAACCGACACAGTCTTCTGAGAGAAGAGCAGAAGAGATGGATAGCAAGCCAGTTTATCCGATCCATCTACTCGATGAGGCCTATCTTTGGGGGTCTATCGGAAAGGAGAGCCCATCAAGGGACCGTTGACCTTGATCATAGTTTGCAAGCAGTGGATACAGTATCGATAGCTAAGGCCTTCGCAATTGAGGTACAAAAGGAACTATGGACCATCAGCATTTTGTAATAGACAGAAATCGTCCCAAAATAAGATCTTATTCTTCCGAAAAAGCGGTCACAACGAAGGGAGATTGTGTGCATTGTCTAAGAAGAAATTATCATTTTTACACACGCATGACGAAAAGCACCCTTTTCATATATGAGAAGTATCTGGAACAAAGACGAACTGAAGTCGTGGTTCATTGGCTTTGTTTGGCCACGAAGGGCACTATACCCCCTTTGGTATAGGCGCCAGCGGAGTTATGGGTTTTAAACCTCTTTGGGCCACGCAAACTAAATCAGCTCAATCCCAAGAATGAGGCTCATTACAAGCGACGCTGCAGACCCGATGCTAGGGTAGCATATGGTGTTGATCATGAGAGTTATGCATATGAGCTAGCCTAGGATATGAGTTCTGCAGCTGGCATCATCAATCTATATAGTCTTCGTTACTTGGGCTTTTGATGTCAAGCTTCGACTCGTTGGGCATTGATCGTGAGAACAAACCCAAGAGCTTATTGTGTGATGAGCTTTTGTAGAGGAGCATATGGAATGAAACGATATTCGGTAGGCACTTGTCTCCTGATACTGATACGTCACTTATTATCAAGGTCATTTCTTTGTTTCGATTTTACCGATGACCATTTTCGGCCCCCTCGGCCCCATGTTCTGATTTTCATTCTATGTTCGTTTATCTACTGAGATATCCTAAACATAACGGCGGTCATTTTACTGAGAACCCAACAAGGTCCTCAAATAATCACCAGATAAAACTTTCAACCGTTATTCCCGTTAGCATGTCCTTGGTCAGACAATGCGTGCCGAGATCCGATTTGACAACCCAATACGGAGTCTAAAATAACTAAACCCTTCTTAGCTCATAACCATCAAGGTTCACGAGTATTTAAATCACGACAGCCCTTTCTACAAATTGCTCTATTCCTCCGAGAAGCACGGCAAAACGGCAAGTCACCGGCAATATCGGCTTGTCTACCAGAGATCTTTTGCTTGAGAGGTTGCGTAATTGAAAAAGTCTAATTGTTAAGCAGGATGAGCTATATATACTTCGCCTCCCTCGGCTGCAATGCTGTATTTTGCATTCCGGTCATTCATTGATTAAGCTTCCTTGAATCGCTTATCTTTATTTTTTTTGGACTTTGTCAAGATTGCGATAATGTCGGGGCCTACCAACTTTGACCCCGAGAGGGTTAACCTCACTGAGTTCCAGTCCGTCACTGATCAGGGTCTCATCACCTGTTTCCTGACGACGGCCGGAAACCAATACGATGGCCCTCTGGGTATCAGAATTGGCTCACTATTCGTCATTCTCGTCGTCTCAACCGCAGTCACCTTCTTTCCCGTCATGGCAACGCGAATCCCTCGTCTCAAGATCCCGCTCTACGTCTACCTCTTTGCGCGATACTTCGGCTCCGGTGTCATCATCGCAACTGCATTTGTCCACCTGCTCGATCCTGCTTATTCAGAGATCGGACCGGCTTCTTGTGTTGGTATGACTGGTGGTTGGTCTACGTACTCTTGGCCACCTGCCATCGCTCTCTCAGCGGCGATGTTCACTTTCCTGTTCGACTTTTCTGCCGATTACTACGTCCAATCTCGCTATGGACTTCAGCATAATGATGCTAGTGTCGAGAATACTATTACTACCTCCGGTGCTGATGGACACCAGCACCACTCTGACGACGGCTCGAATTCGAGAAGGCTCGTGATCAATGGCGAGCACGATACAGAAGCGGCTACGTCAGAGAAGCTTCGTGGTGGCTATGCAGATTTCAAGGAGCTCCAACACCTTGATGGCGATTCTGAAGAAACTGAGCTTGCATTCAAGACACAAATCGCGGCCTTCCTCATCCTCGAATTCGGTGTCTTGTTTCACAGCGTGTTCATCGGCCTGAACTTAGGTGTCGCGGATACATCCGACTTCGACACCTTGTTCCCTGTTCTTGTCTTTCATCAGTCCTTCGAGGGCCTCGGTATCGGTGCCAGACTTAGTGCCATTCCCTTCCCCAACCGACTTCGCAGTATGCCCTGGCTCCTCTGTCTCGCTTACGGTTTGACAACCCCTATTGCCATTGCAATTGGTCTCGGTATCCGAAAGACGTACGATAACTCATCCTTCACTGCAAACACGGTCAATGGTATTTTTGACTCTATTTCTGCTGGAATTCTCATTTATACTGGATTTGTGGAGATGATTGCTAGAGATTTCCTCTTCAACCGTGAGAGAACGAACGACAAGGTCAGGCTGGGATTTATGATTGTCTGCCTCTTCCTGGGTGCTGGAATCATGGCTCTGGTTGGAAAGTGGGCTTAGTCTTTTACAACCACTCTTTATATGATGGAAGTGAAACTTAGAATAATGGTCAAGTGTGTTCTCTAGAATCTCTATTTAATCTACCTCAATAAGCACCTTCAGAGCGTTATGCTTTGATGCTTCGCCAAAGGTCTTATATGCATTTTCAACTTCGCTCAGCTTGAAATCTGAACGGGAACCGTCAGTACAGATGCTTCAGACTTGAGCCAGAGAACTTACTGTGAGTGATCAGCTGCGAGGGTTGCAGCTTGCCAGATTGCACTAGCTTGAGCAGCATGGGGGTAGTAACAGTATCCACAAGCTGAGTAGTGATTGCTGATACACCTGCATTAGTGCCGCGTCAAACGGTAGATCGGACAGCAAGCCACTTACAGATGTTCTTGATCCATAGGTCCTGAAGGTGGAGGTCCACTTTAGTGCCATGCACACCAACGTTTGCCAATACGCCTCCAACGGCGATGAGCTTTTGACAGAGCTCAAAAGTAGCAGGAATGCCAACAGCCTCAATGACGGTGTCGCAGCCTTTCCCATCTGTCAATTTCATCACTTGGGCAACAGCGTCTTGACCGCTGACGACTGAATCAGTTGCACCGAGTTTCTTGGCAACATCAAGTCTGGCATTGTCCATATCAACGGCAATGATCTTGGAAGGCGAGTATAGTTGGGCAGTGACAATAGCAGCCAAGCCAACAGGTCCAGCGCCGACAACTACTACAGTGCCTCCAGGTTGGACTTTGCCACTGAGAACACCAACTTCAAGACCAGTTGGGAATATGTCGCTGACCATCACCAAAGCAGCCTCATCTGCCCCATCAGGGATAGGGTGGAGACTCGAGTCGGCATGTGGAATGCGGACATATTCAGCTTGAGTTCCATCAATGGTGTTGCCAAGAATCCAACCACCAGAAGTACAATGGCTATACATTCCCCTACGGCAGTACTCGCAGGTCGCGCAGCTTGAGATGCAAGAGATTAGAACTCGATCGCCCTCTTTGAAGCGTGCGACAGATGGGCCTGCGGAATGGACGATGCCCACGCCTTCGTGGCCTAGAACTCTTCCTGGCTCGCAGGTGGCGACATCGCCTTTTCGGATGTGCAGATCAGTTCCGCAGATGGTAGTCTTGGTGACTTTGATGATTGCATCTGTTGGTGAAGCGATCTTGGGGAGAGGACGATCCTGGAGGGTAACAGAGCCATCACCAGCATAGACGAGGGCCTTCATGTTTGATATTTGAGTATAGAGATGGAACAATGGTGTTTTGAGAGGTCAATTGATGGTTTTAGAAGAGAAACGAGATGTCCCTGTCATCACCTCTTATGCAGCTTCTGGCGGATCGGCAGTGGTCTGACCTCACGGATCAGGCAATTCATCAGGCCGCTCTGAACGTGCGGGGTAGCGGCCGCAAAAGTCCGGGGTAACCGGGCGCGGAACCGCATAACGCATTGAACATGTTTCACCCTCACCAATGACAATCAATCGGCTGAGGATTCAATGCCTCGTGGAAGTAACCGTAGCAATGCATTTCAGCCCAAGGGGAAAGGGTCCTGTAAGCTAGCAGTCTCTACCCAATCGGATGACTCGAGGTGGAAAGTTCCAGTCGGTGAGCCACGTGTTATATCGAATCAAAGTTTGGTGATTCTCATGAGACATCGTTAGGAGGAGATATTGCATGCCGGATGCAAGCCGCGTTTCAGGGATTGTATACGAGTATGTCGGCAGATGGAGATGTCACCATCTCGAACAGGGTCTATCCCTATGTATCTTGCTCAACAAAATGTTGAGAACACCTGGTTTCAGCTAATAAATTTTCTCCAATTCCGAAACTCATCAAACAGGCTCCGTTTTTCTCATGCGCCAAAATGACTTCTTCTACCGATTCCAACGTAAGACATTTTCCCAGTAGTACCCACAGCACGGCTTTGTTTGTCTAAAGTCTCTTAGTTCTTGTACGCCTGTGTTCGGTTGTAGCAACCATTGTTGATCAGGCTTGTAACAATTGAGGAGAACTTCAGATCTTGCAACGACCTGTAACGACTAGATCAATCTGAAGGTTACAGGTTCGCCCTTAAATATCTCCTCAACCCACTCTCTCGCCCCCTCCTTACCAGCATCCTCCCATATTCCACCTGAGTTGTCAGACGCCTCGCTCGGACTAGACGCCCAACCACCACTGCCCCATGAGCGACGCCACTTTGAGATGCTATGCCCATGAACATATCCGACTCTCCGAAATTGCTGCTCCGTTGGATCGTCTCGGTCGAGGTTGAGTAATAGACCAAATGGTCCTCCATCATCTGCCTCAAATACCAAGAAGTATCGGGATATTTTGTTTGACTTTGTTCGACCCCTGCCACAATCCCATTCCACTCTTAGATTGTCATCGGGGCCCAGAGACACAGTGTCGCTGTAGGGATCATCTAGTTTCACATTGACGAGATGGCCGCGAATAACAAGCACAGGAGGTTTCTCCTCGCTGGTTATGATGTCTAGAATCTGCAAGTTCGAGTCACTAGGTGTGATTCTGTCTGAATAGTAGATTGGTCCAGTGACAGATCCCCATGACCAAGTTGGAGCACCCCCATCCTTGATTCTGTGACTATTACCATCGCCTGCATTTTTATGCCACAAAAGGTCGGCCTTGATTGTTTGTCGCCAAAGACCAGAAATATACTCATCATTACCTCTGAGTCTTTGAGCAGCGTTAGCCAGGCCTTGGATGGCAGGGAGTCGATCAGTCGCAAAGGTAAGGTCCAGCTCAGTGTATGCCGGGACGATTTCGGATCTCCAATTCGCCTCAGCCGAAGAAACATCGGGATCTTGAGGATGAAGAAAATGCTTCATCACGCTGGTGGTACGGAGAGTCCTCAGAGATGTCGCTGAGCATTCGCACTCACACACAGATCTGCATTCCCAAGCCATTTCATTCTGCGAAAAGTGGAGGGTTCGCGGTGACAGTAAGCGTTCCTGGAAAACCCAACCTCTCGTTGATAGCTTGCTTTGACCCAAGCCACTTCTTCTACTCCATGAATGAAACGGAAGTTGCTGGGCTAAGAACCCACGCTCTCGGATATGTACGACACTCGAGCTGGACTGGCCATTTTTGCATTGCACAACGAACCTTTGAGGGGCCTTTCGGGATGGTGGCGACAGAAAGCCGGATGTACTGTCTGGTGCGGCATCGGCAAAAATGGTCACATGGGCGTTGGCATATACCTGAGCCATCAGCGACGCTTCGTGCTTCCAGTCCTCTGGAGAATCCTGAACAATACATAAGGAGTCAATCCATATGTGGGGGATTTCCAATGCCCGGGCCACTTTCAGAGCATCTTGAAACGTTTGTGGAAGATCTTTAGGGAGCGAAACAGTGTATGCTTCTAGATTGGATAAAGTGGTCATTGTGGGCGTTTTTCCTCCCCAGCAGTGGCTCAGAGCCGCATAGTGGGCTTGTTGATTGGGCTCAGTAACTACGAGCCTGGGAGATACCGTGTCGCTTCCGACCGATATAACCCGTGTTGGTAGTGTTGAAACAGTGGTCTTGGTACAGTTGGCGTGTTTTCCTTCGGCGTGGCCACATGCGTCAAGCCATTCGCGGGCCAAAGATACACAACTTGGAGTTAACCCGTATTCTGGTATATGATAGCCCCGACCGATCAAGTCCCAGGGTAGAGAGACGTCATCTGTATCCAGTGAGATGTGGTGTTACTCAGGCAAGAATCTACATAGCCTACCATCAGTTGTATGTAGCTGAAACGTCTTTTCGCTAACAGAATGTGCAACGGGATCAGGGTAAAGGTGGACAACCATGGGCCCTGGATGCTTTGGTGGCTTGCTTTCAACAAGTACTGATTCATATAGAACATCTGGCATAGTTGTTTCTTCTTTCACAGCAGTGCTAATTGCCTCCCACAGGAGAGCACAAGTGTGACATGGAGTAGTGTTGGATGATCTCTTGAGCTCAGCTATAGGTATAGTCAACCCTCGAATTGCTGTATCATATTCCAGGACTAGTGAATGGCAGACTGAGCAAGCAGGTTCTGTTGGCTGACATGGCGTGGCTTCCACCGGTTTTATGAGCCCGGAGGACATTATCTGGCTAGGGAGTGACTACTATATGGGCTATTATTAGATACGTCAGAGGAATGCGGCAAAGTATCACACATACAATAGAGTTTGAGGCGGTTGTTCAGGCGATCTTATAGCAGTGTTCTGTCAATAGTCCTGGAACATCACCCGAAATGGTCAGCAGAGTTTGAGGGGCGGGGTAGTCAGCCAATTCATGGTTTAGGAAGGCGGTCGAGACTGGCAGCAGGGTATAAGACTTCCAAGCCTATCGAAATTCTGGAGTAGTGATTTCCACAAATCAATGTGACAGACAGGAGATCTCCTAAAGGTAGTGTAGATCGAATCAAGGAAATTATATTAATATCATTTCCTCAAGTAAATTACTAAAACTATTAACTGCATTATAAGCTAGATAGCTTAGCGCAAGATGCATATTATTTATATCTACTATAATTAAGCATTCTAAGGGACTAGTTCATATGGGCTATGCTTGGTCAAGGATTAAGTCAACATGTATCAGATCGAGCTCAGGGCTATCTGTAGTTCTACTTATTTATAGCTATTGTCCGACGGGCACTTGGATCAAAACAACAATAGTTGCACGGGTAATCTGATGACCGCTGACTAGGGCTTGCCGAATCTGAGAATCATAGCTTTGGGACTTATGTACCAACAAGCGGAATACTTGTGAATGAAGGCAAGCTCGTATTCTTTGGTAGTAGTTAATGAAAGGCTGCATGCGTTTAGTTGAGCCAACCATACCGCATCCATTGACGCCCGAGGTTGAATATTTACTCTTTCCACTTCACCCGGAAGTCACTAAATTCAACCTTCAGAGAACCCTTCGCTGTCTTGTCCGGTCTGGCTGCCAAGGCACTCACGTCCAAAACCCAGTCATCCTGCTCCTCGCAAAGAATCCAACAAATCTCTCTCAGTGGCAACCGTTCCTTGATACTTCCGTCATCACCCAGAATGAGCTGATGGACCCAAATGTTTCCCCCTTCCTTGGCTACTTCGAGTGTAATACGTTGACCTTCTGGGGCTGTCACAGGGTACAGACTCATATCGGCAAACCTATCACAAGCGACAGTGCTCAAGTGAGGCTTTCCAGCGTAGAGTTCGATACCTGACTTGATCCACTTGCTGTGAGGAGCTGCGGGGTCAGATGCCTTGCGTGGCACAAGGACGATGCCGGACTGGTCATAGAGATTCTCCCACTTAGCAGAGAAGGTGACACGAGCAGAAACAAAGAACTTGAGTGGGCCCGAGACGGTATGGACATCGGGAACTGCCAAAATGAGTAAGCGTCAGTGAGAAAGGCGTACTCCAGGTTGACTTACTGTTCCACGCGTTATGCCCAGGCTTTCGCCAGATGTCAGTCCCAGGTCCAGCCTCAACAGTAAAAGGTGGGGTGAGCTGTTTCTCATGGGTAGACATTTTGGCGTGAGAAAGGTGTAATACAAAGGCTTTCTAGTATCGGCTGATATAACTTCAAGGGGAAGTTGATAATTCCAGAGTGTGAGGAATGTAAGAGGTGTGAGATGGTCAGCAAGCGCCTTTTTATTCTCTGTGTCAGCGATGGTTACTTAAGCAAGCAGATGAGGGGAATATTTAGATGTAACGTATTACGTTGAGGTAACTAGGGTAAGCTCATAGCATTATGGTGGAGAGTGGTCCTGGAACTATTACTCCACGTACCCTCCCGTGTCACAACGCTCCACATTGATTGAATTAACAAAGTAAGGTCAAGAGAACATGCTGTCAATTTTATCTCGTCAGTTTGGTTTGGGTATGAGTTGCAAATAACGAGAGATATGTGTGTTCTATTTTGTCTTCTTTTTCTACTGCTGTAACACTATGAAACCCTCTCTAGTCAGAGTCAAGATAGCTCAAAATCTTCCAGTACCGGTAGAAAGAATGGTTCGCAGCCTAATCTAGATTAAGATCTCACCCTTTGCTCTAACCTCCTCAAAAACACTGTCAACAACACGAGATGCACGGTACACAATCTCCTCGACATCACGGGGCGTGACAGTAAAAGGAGGAGCCAGCAAAAAGTGGTCACCATTCCAGCCATCAGCACATCCAGTGGATGAGAAGAGACATACGTCGTAGCCCTTCTCAAGGCCACGGAGTCGCATTCGACGAGCGAGGTTCAGCTTCGGGTCCAATGGCCGCTTGGTAGCCTTGTCAGCGACGAACTCGATGCACCAAAACATCCCACGGCCGCGAACTTGACCAACGTTGGGATGGTTGTCAAAGGCTCGGTGGAGTAGATGTCCAAGAAGAAAACCCATCAAGCGAGCATTGCGAACGAGGTCATCATCTCGGATGATGCGCTGCACCTCGAGAGCCGCGACTACGTTAAGAGGATGACACTGGTAAGTCTGACCGTGCTGGAAGGATGCGCTGCCTTGCTTCAGACCATCGATAACGCGGTCGTGGATGAGAAGCGCTGAGATGGTACCGTAGCCTGCAGCCAATCCTTTGCCAACAGCCTGGATATCAGGAACGACGCCATCGTATTGCCAGGCATGCATGTGTCCAGTTCGTCCGAGACCGCACATAACCTCATCGAAGATGATGAGTGCTCCATGGCGGTGACAGACAGCCTTCATGGCAGCCAGGTATCCAGGAAGAGCGGTGACGCAACCCAAAGCCTAGTCTGAGTTAGTAGATGCTCTTTGCTATCATCTGTCGGGGTGCATTAAAAGTGACTTACAGTTCCAACCATGGGCTCCAAGATGAAGGCGCAAACGTTCTCAGGGCCAATCCGCTGAAACTCATCATCCAGTTCTTGAGCAAGTCTGATGACATACTGCTCCTCAGTCTCGCCATCTTCAAGATCTCTGTAGGGGTGGCAAGGAGAAACGTGGCTGACATTGTTGGCGAGGACATCAAGGAACGGCTCTTTTCGGGCTTTCAGGTCCCCGACAGCCAAGGCTCCCATGGTACATCCATGCCAAGAACTCTGTCTAGCTATGAAGTGGGAACGAGGAGCACCAGGGTCTTTCTCAAGAAAGTATTGCCGAGCAAGTTTCATGGCTGCTTCGACAGCCTCAGAGCCTTTTGGCATGTTAGACCATATCTTCCTCTATTCATTAGGGATACTCACCGGAGCCAAGGAAGCATGCTCTCGACAATTCGCCCCCAGTAGACTGAACGAGGATGTCGGCAAGTTCATGAGAAGGGCTATTCTGGAAGTAGCCAGGATGAGCATATGTGAACTTGTTCAGCTGCTTGATGATGGAGTTTTTGACTCTTGCATTGTTGTGGCCGATGGCAGAGACAGCAGCTCCGCCTGTAGAGTCAATGATCTTTTGACCATTCTTCAGCGTGAAGTAAAGACCATCGGCAGATTCAACAGTCGGTGCTGCAGAAGGGTAGACACTCTGATAGAACAGAGAGTTCTCTGAGACGACAGGCTCGTCGATAAGGGGGCCAAGAGATCCCATTGTAATATAAGACAAGGTATGACGTTGTTATGAAAAGATGCTCGTTTGAATTCTAGTTCTCTACAAAGGAAGAAAGCTGTATTGCTAGACATCGATATAGGAGAGTTCTTGAGGAGCTTTTATACTTATTCTTCGATTTCTGGCGGCCTTTGTGCGATTCAGGTTAATGTCCGGTATCAGTAATCAACCTCCTTTCGAGCGCTTACAGAAAACACGATGCCATCCTGTCACTTCCCTCCACGGCAAGTCATTCACCATCGCTTACACTATTGCATATACAGTAATGACCTCTGACATATCCTGAATCAATAACATACAGCTTCATGCTCCTACATACATTCACAGGGAGCTATCATAGGTGTTCTTTGTCTCCACATCTGTCAGGGTAGTTTACACGAAAGAAAGCTTTGTTCGATGATAATGGCACGGCTGTGGAGTAGGGTTCCATGTCTCAAAGCCTGACTATAATTGACGGTGGGAAGTCGGCAATCGCTTCTCTTTCTGGCACCAATGTGACGCCGTGCTTACGCAGAGACATAGCTCACTTCTGCATGCAGGACATGTCAGATCCTAGGAGTAAGCATCCACGAGTGTAACATCCACTTACTCTACGACCCCTGTAGTATAAATCTCCCCGTGGAGTGAACCCCCACCTAGAATCATTCTTTACTGGAGTCGCGGGATGTGATGGCCCGCAGCTATCCACACAGTTTGTAGACATTCACCGTGATAAGCAGGAATAACAAGCATGTTCAATAGATCCACTAATTTTTCGAACCTGCGTAATGCTTACTGTACCGCGGATGCCGAAGTATGCATGGCTTCCTACCAATTGTCGTCGCCTAGCAGGAATACCTCACTTGGTAGCTTAAAGGATTCCGCTTACATGAAATCCACACCGCTACGACAACAATTACTTTCTCGCCACAACATCATCTCCGCTCTTTGTGTTTACCGAGATCCTGAAGAAAGAGATATTGAGAGAACAAGGGAGAAAACTAGACAAGCAAGGTTCTTTTGCTACGTTACACAAGACACAATCAGAGTCAGACTTGCGTGATCAACAAGTAATTTCCATTACTCAAAGAAATTAGTTTCAACACTAGCAATCTCAGTAGATTATAATAAAAAAATCAAGAGCCATCATTTCGACATCTTACTCAGACTCAAGAACGATAACCTCTATCATGACTAGTATCAACTTGACAGCAGCTGGCTCAGCGACCGATGCAATTGACCTAGAGTCTCTTCCTCGCCTTTCGCACCGCGGTGAGGAAGAAGGCAGACAGCCAGTCGATAGCAATGCTTCATCAGAGGAGACTATTGCTCCGCCAAAATGGAATCATCCTCCTATCAACAAATACCGTACTGCCGCAACATTTTGGTCATTTCTTGTTGTTGGAATGAACGACGGATCTTATGGTGTAAGATGAGCTCGTTCTCCAATGATACCAGTTGCTAACTATTATACCTTAGGCTTTAGTTCCCTTGGTGAGTATTATCTCAACAGCTTTGTGTTGAACTAGACGTGGCTTACTATCTATCATAGCTCGAGGAGTATTACCACAAGAATCATACCCTTGTGTCTCTAGTGTTCCTAACGCCATTTGTTGGTTATGCTATCGCCTCTGCTATTAACAGCCTAATGCATGTGCATTTTGGTCAAAGAGGTGTAGCGTTGCTTGCACCCATGTGCCATATTGTTCCATATCTTATCTTCTCCTTCCATCCTCCTTACCCCGTTATGGTTTGTTTCGCTTCAATCTCAAAATTTGAATTCAAAATGTTTAACTGGGTCCTTTAGATTTCCATGTATGTCCTTGTAGGCATAGGCAATGGATTAGCTGATGCCGCGTGGTGTTCTTTCATAGGACAGATGGTGAACTCGCACGAGATGTCGGGCATCCTACAGGCATGCTACGCCCTAGGGGCCACTATTGCTCCTCTTGTTGCCACTGGCCTCTCTGGAAAAGGTATGCCAGGCTGGTATGCATTCTTCTATGTCATGACTGCTGCGTCAGTAGTAGAGCTCATTGCCTTGGCAATCACATTTTGGACACAGACTGGAGCCGTCTACTTATCTGAAGCGCCCTCAGAGTCTGGTGCAAAATCGGGACGTATGCGCCAGGTCTTGAAGAACAAACTATCATGGATATTCGCTTTCTTCGTCTTTGGATACTGTGGAGCCGAAGGTAAGCTCAACCGCCTATCTCGTTAGTAAAGTTACTAATAATCCTTCTCAAGTTGCTCTTGGCGGCTGGGTGGTTGTCTTCATGCAGAAGAGGCGTAATGCTTCCGCTATCGTTGGCAGTTCCGTTGCCACCGGCTTTTGGGGCGGTATGACAGTCGGGCGGCTCTTTTTATCCTTGATAACAGTCCGATTGGGAGAGTTCTGGGCCATGTTTTTATACATAGGAGTCACTATTGCTTTAGAGCTGGTCTTTTGGTTGGTGCCAAACCTGGTCGTTAGTGCAGTGGCAGCGGCACTCATCGGCGTTGCCATGGGTAAGCTTCATCACAATCTCATACGTACAAACACAGCTAACAGTGTGATTCCAGGTCCCATGTACCCAGTTGCAGTTGTTCTCATCACTAAGATCATGCCTCGTTCTTTGCATGTTGGGACTATTGGATTCGCCGCTTCCTTTGGTGGTTCTGGTGGTGCAATTCTGCCCTTTGCCGTTGGAGCCATTGCACAAGCAAAGGGCGTGCAGACACTTCAACCCATTGTTCTCGCTATTTGCGTCGTGCTTGGCTGTTTGTGGCTCCTACTTCCCCGCAGGCCAACGGGAAAGGATCAAACGCATGGCAATGAGAACTCTGTGTAGAACCAAGAGCATAGAGCATGGGAGCAGCAGTGGAGGCCTTGATAGGAGAGTGGAGCGAAGCCCATATTTAGTGTAGCTCAATGCATCCAGTCATCGAAACTATCGTCCCTTTATCTCGCCACTAAATCACCTCTGAAAAGGTTGCCTGCTACAGGTTTGGTATTTCCCAAATGCAGTACCCTGGTAGTCTCGTGTAACACTTAGCTAAGGGCTGTAGAACTTGAGTTTGTTGTTACCTAATAAGATGACAATTGTGGTTGAGAGCTCCAATCGGCATAGAGAACCTATCCGTGTATCTAATCAAGACTCTAAATCTATTAGACATGGATAAGCCGAAGAATACTTGAACATACCAAGAATACTGCAACTGACAGGTTAAAGGATACTGTAATCTGTTTTATATAGTCTAGCTCCAAACAACATATGGGCTCTTGAAATTCCAAGTAACTATCATTCCATAAGACGAGTCTCAATCTTAGACAAAATATCTGCAAACTCATCCCAACTTGCCATGACAAACTTGCAGCCAGCGTTCTCTAAGACTACACACAGTGCCTCAGCCTCCTTGGGCGTCTCGCATGCCCCAGTGTAGCCAACAGTAATAATCCCAGCGCATGTAGCAGAAGTTGCACCAGAGCGACTATCTTCAACTGCAACGCACTCACTGGGGCTTTTGTCCATAGTCTTCAGGGCATGCAGGTACACAGCTGGATCAGGCTTTGAAGTGGGAACTGAAAGCGAGTCTGTAGCGCTGAAAACATCCTTTGGGTCGAAGAATTCAGCCTGACCAGCTTTACTAAGAGAAGCGTGTACACGACGCAGCGCTGATGAAGACACAACAGCGAGTCGATAGTGTCCCTTGAGACGCTCCAACTCAGCATTGGCGCCTTCACATGGTTCCAGCTTCTGCATTAGCTTAGAGATGACACGGTCGTCTTCCATGCTGGCATAACGCTCCAACTCCTCATCTGAGATGTTGCACGAGACATTGAACTTGGCCTCAATAGCACGAATCTAAAAATTTTCATTCAGTAAAGTGAGCATAGCCCTTGAGTTTCTTCACTCACCATGTTTTGGAAGTTCTGTCCCACAAACTCGCGTTGCAGATAGTGGCCCGTAAAGTTCAAATTGACGTTACGGGCAGCGAGTATCTCATTTGTGAGATCAGCGCTTGCCTCAAAAGCAAGAGACTCAGACTGGACAAGGGTATTGTCACAATCCAAAAGCAGCGTTGTTATCTTCCTTAAGGTTAGTGATGATCTTAGTTGAAGGTAGAAAGGAGTTGCTAACCGTCTCAGCGCGTGATCCCATAGTGGCAGATTCTGTTCTTGTGTGACCTTATTGAAGAGACGATGTTGCTTGTCAGTGAAAGGTTGAGTAAAGGAATGAGAACGAAGCTTGGTAATGAATGGATTATGATATATCACATTCTGACGTGCTATTACAAACCGTTATTCGAAATCTTGACACAACATATCTTGGCGTTGTTTTCGTATCTCTTCTTTTCTCTTTTCGCATAAGCGGCGACGACGTGGGTGCTTATGCAGTACTTGCCACTGACAGCACACCCCTGGGGTTTGAATACATGACCCCTGCATCGACTCACATCAGCCTTACAGGTCATGTCAGCCTATACCAGTCTCTGCTATTCCGTATATCGGTGCTAACGACGCGGTAGGACTAATGCACGTCACATCTCGTAAATGCCGCACTCTATTTCAAATCCTAAATTCTGGATGCAGTAAGAAAAGTGCCTGTCAGCGGGTTTCACTCTGTCCTTATGTGATTGACCGCCAGCGTCGGGTTTCAGGCGGATCTGATGCAGCGTCAGTTTTAGCGGCGAGTGTAACCCTCTTTCCAGTTGTATCCATACATTCACGCGTTACATACGGAGTCGCTTATAGAGCATCCACTCAAACTCACGGCTTTTTTAAAGGCGCTCCAATGAACCCCTTTGGCCGTGATCCTGAAGGATTCAAAGGCAACATAAAATTAGCTCACGATCTCCGCGGTAGATCCATTGTGCGGGTTCCCAAATCCGGTGGAAAATTTTGTAGTTGCATATGCATTCCTTCTGCACCGGCTCGGCTCCGTTATACCCTGCCTGAGCCGTTGCTTCTAACTGTTCCTTCTATCCCCGCTCCGCATTCCTACAATACGGCAGTTGACCATGTAAGATGCTATAGTAAGCTATGACTGAACGATCGCCACTGCTTCTCACTGCTATTGGAAACTCGATTCGAAGATATCACACAGTGTTCCATACACGGTCTGGGTCCTCATATCCCACGAACAAGCTTAGAATTGTTACACAGTCGGAGGTTATGTCTATGTTGGCACTAGGGCTTAGAGTATGTCGAGATCGCAGGCTTTGCCTATCCACTTGATTATGGTTACACATATTGTCAAGATCTTGGTCAGGGAAACTCTTCCGCCGTCTTACGAAGATGAGCTCATTGTCTCAGTGCCAAGTCAGGAAAATGGATACGAGGCGAATTTCGTGTCTGCTTCCTAGGCTACAGGCAGAATGAGGAGGGATTACTGACCACTTTGGGACTTCCGATCACAAATCATGTGTTTCTCATCGCCTAATCCTAAGCGTGCGTAGTTAGCAGAGTCTATAAAGCAAGCTATAAACAATGTGAACTGAATGACTCAATAGTTCTCCTCTACGCCTTCAACGATACAATACCTTTCCTCCAGACTTGAAGATGAAGTATACCATCACTCTGGTGGCTCTCTTGTCACAGGCCTTGTCGACCATTGCAAGACGAGATCATCAGTCTACTCTCAGCAGCAAGTATGACTTCATCATTGTGGGTGGTAAGTGCGATTCCCTTCGCGGAATGGCAACTTCAATGAGTAACAATGAGCTCGCCACAGGTGGAACTACTGGTCTCATCCTTGCAGACCGGCTGAGTGAGTCTGGTGATGAGAAGGTACTGGTACTGGAAGCTGGTCCTGATCCAAATGTTGTTGCCATGCACCAAGCTCCTGGGGCTGTTGAGTATATCGCTGGTAAGATGAAATGCAAGAATAAGTCTTGTGGCTTCCTTAACCGGTTACCCAGGTACGGCGATCGACTGGAACTTCTATACGGAGCCTCAAGAAGGCCTCGATGGTCGTAAGCTAGCATACCATCGTAAGTGGCATATTCCATCAGATCACCCATCACTGACTCTCGTAGGGGGGCGCGGTCTTGGTGGTAGCAGTATCCTCAACGGCCTGTACTACGGGCGAGGCTCTGCTAATGTCTATGATCACTGGGTTGAGCTTGGGAACCCAGGTTGGAGCTGGGAAGAAGTATACCCTTCATTCGTCAAGGTAAGTACCGTCAGTGACGATCCTAGAATCTTCAACTCATACTGTCAACAGAGTACTCACTTCAATGCTCCCAATAATGGGACGGGTTACAACCAAAAGTATCAGACCTGGGACTCATCTGCATACTCCAATGGTCCGCTGGAGATTGGGTACCAAGGATTTGTCCCGCCCTCGAGTATTGCTTTCATAGATGCTTGTGCGGCTATTGACATCCCAATAGTCCAAGACCTCAACAACGGGAAGAACGTTGGCGTTAAACAAGGAACTGCCACTCTGACCTCAAAGTACCGACGTAGTTCAGCTTACGACTATTACAAGGCTACCGCCAAACGGCCCAACGTCGACATTCTTCACAACGCCCCTGTTCAGCAGATCATGTTCTCAAAGGATGCTACAGGATATCCTATTGCAACTGGTGTCAACTTCATTGATCACTCTCAGGGTCGTCACCGCACTGTTGCCGCTTCGAAGGAAGTCATTGTCACTCTGGGGACTTTCCAGTCGCCTCAAATGCTGATGGTCTCGGTAAGAACACCACCCACTGCTTGTTCTCTCCTGCATCTGTCGAGTTATGAGGCTAACAAGAGACCAGGGTATCGGTCCGGCAGCCACGCTTGATTCTTTCAATATCGAGCCAGTTGTCATCAATGAAAACGTGGGACAGCAGTAAGTCAATCGAAGGCTTATTATGCAGTACTCTAACAACATCCAGCATGATGGACCATAACCTGTACAGTATCTCAGCCAAAGTAGTTCCCGAAGCTTCAACTCATCAGCTTATGTTTAACTCAACTGCCGTCGAAGCCTCACAAGAGGAATATTACACTACTGGCAAGGGAGTATACACGGCCCCTGGAGGTATTACCAATGGCTTCCAAGAGATATCAATGGAACAGCTTCAAGAGATTGGCGCTGAAGCTGTCGTCGATGCTGGACTTACGAACCGATCTACAGTAGAATTTCTGTTTGAGTCATTCTTCTATCCCAATAGCCCAGGTCCCACCTACGAGCCGTCATCGGAGGAGTCATATATATCTATCTCGGTATCAAGCATGGTCGCTCTATCCAAGGGTAACATCACCATCCAGTCGAGCGGCATGTCCGATGCCCCCATCATCAACCCCAACGTAAGTCGTCATGATCACAGCTCTCATGTCTTGCTCTATCCTAACTGCTTTCAGTACTACACTCACCCTGCTGATCGAGCTATCGCCATCAACGCGTTCCGTGACGCACGCAAGATCCTTGCCCATTCTGCTTTTGCAAACATGACTGTTGGACCTGACCATGGAGAGGTTGCTCCTGGGGTTTCCAACATTGCCTCTGATGACGACGAGGCCATCTTTGAGTACATCAAGGCTACAATGGTTCCTAATTGGCACGCTTCTGGAACTAATCGCATGCTTCCGCTTGAGGACGGCGGCGTTGTCGACTCTCGACTTCGCGTCTATGGAGTCCAGGGTTTGAGAGTTATTGATAGTAGCATTATGCCTACAGTGCCAGATGTTAACATTGCTGGGCCGGTGTACATGTTGGGTGAGCATGGAGCAACAATGATTAAGGAGGATTGGGATATCTGATCATCATGGGCTTAATGGGAGGAACTAGTTTAGCCCATCAATTATACTATCAGCTCGTATGCGTCTCGTTAAAGCAATCACTCTGATAATTTCATCTCAAGTCAACTTCGGTATACTGATCTCCCTTATCTGACGCCGAAAAACTCTTTATGGATTGACCGGTATAGTTCGCCGATGTTTACCGGGCGCTAATATCTGACGAACCAAGCTATGTCACCTTACTCGGAAACTCATGGCATTTTAGCCGAGATACAACGCGACTATAAAGACCATCGTACTATCTAAGCAATTGATAGCCATGAAATCGCGGGGATAATCGTCGTTCATCTTTCCCCGCGTTCGCTCATATCGCCGGGTTTCGCCACACGACAGTCGGTCGTGCTAAGCAGTGCTCAATGTCATGATGCTCTGTCATTCCCACTTTACGCTACTACCCCAGCGTAATCCAGAGGGGCAGTCCAGGTTCAGGGATGTATAGCAAATCTACTGTAGCTTAATAAATGAGGGGGGCCAGCTACTTAAGGAACTGCTGTAGCCACGCGTTATGTCTGGTTCCGGAGTACTATCCCAACTTATAAACCGTACACCTACTTACCATGGGCTACCTCAATCGGATCTTGCCGGTGCTCTTGCTTTGCTGTACGGGTGTACTGGCTGTACTCCCTGCATCATATGATGTTGTCTGGGATAGACCTGGTATCAATGGCTCCGCTGACTCTATGCCTCTCGGCGGCGGTGATATTGGCCTAAACACTTGGTATGAGAATGGTAAGCCAGTCTTGAATTATCTATCCTCTCACAATGCATTCCCGTGTTCGAATCGTAGAACCCATTTTCATGCGAAACTGATCATTTACTCATATACCGTGGAACAGGCACCATCCTCATGTACATCGCCAAGAGCGGGACATTTGACGAGAACAATTCTCTGCTGAAGCTTGGTCGCGTCAGGCTTTCCTTTGACCCTAATCCATTCGACAGCAAATCATTCGAACAAAGACTACTGCTGAACGACGGTTACGTCAAGTACACTGGCGAAGACAATGCGACTGCCAAGATTTGGGTCGATGTCTTCAACCCCATCGTGCACATTGAGGTCGATAGCCCCGACAAGATCGCCGTCAAGGTCGCCTACGAAAGCTGGCGCTACGAAGACCGCCCAATTATCAATGAGGAGCGCAACCAGGGCTCATGGGGTATCTATACTTCCAAGATCGCAAACGGCACTACCTACGCCGACAAGATTGGCTTCCACGAAAATGGTGTGCTGATGAGCCATCGTAATGAGAAGCTGGATCTATGGAACTTCCAGTTGAAACAACAGGGACTTGAGAAGCACTCTGATAAGATGTACAACCCCATGCGCGGTAATGAGTTTGGTATCTTTGTCCATTCCGAGCAGCTGAAACCCGGTGCTGTCACAAACGGCCACTATATCAACACTACTTACAAGGCCTGGAATCTTGAGACGAAAGCACCTAGCAAATCTTTGAAGATCACACTATCCATGTATCAGGCTCAGACCAAGAGCCACGATGAGTGGTACAAAGGTCTTCAGAAGGTCATCAAGTCCGCAGTCAAGAATACCCAGGACGCAACTATTGCCTGGTGGCACAATTACTGGGCCCGATCCTACATCATCATCAATGAAGACAAGGGCGAGAAAGATACAGGTTTCCAGGTCGGTAAGAACTACCAGATCTGGCGATACCTCATGGGATGTAATGCCAAGGGCGACTGGCCCACCAAGTTCAACGGTGGTCTTTGGACTTTTGATCCCATCTATGTCAACATCTGGCGTCCTTACACACCCGACTATCGCCGCTGGGGTGGCGGTACATTCACTGCTCAGAACCAGCGTCTTCTATACTGGCCTCTTCTGCGATCGGGTGACTTTGATATCATGAGGCAGCAATTTGATTTTTACAAGCGCATCACTCCCAACGCCGTTCTACGTGGTCAGGTTTACCAGGATATCGATGCCGCCTACTTCCTGGAACAGATTGATAACACTGGCTTGTCAAATGTTTTCGAGTATAATGCGCAGTGGTATGATGATGATGCTAATACTCCGCGACCTGATTTCTTCCCAGATGGTGAGCTCTGGAATGTCTGGCTGAACCATGTGCAGGACACTGCAAAGTAAGTACTGCCAGCAACGTTGTTCTCTGCAATATGGAGGCTAATGATTCAACTTTAGTGAGTTCGCCGATATGATCTTACAAGCCAACATCTACTCTGGGTTCGATGTCAAACCGTACCTCGAGTTCATCGAGTATCAACTTGCCTGGTTCGACAAGTTTTACACTCGCGAAATGCAGAAGCGCAACCCCTGGCCCTTGACCGGTATGGCGGGTAACGAATCCCTCGTCATATATCCAGGCTCTGGTGCCGAGACATACAAGGAGTCTTACAACCCCGTCTCTACCCTCGCTGGTCTGCGTCAAGTCGTCAAAGATCTCCTCATCGTCGACGAGTATGCACTCCAGAACAAGACGTACTATACCAAGTACCTAGCCAAGATCCCCGCGAACACTTTACGCCAGCAACAAGGTCACACTTGCATTGCTCCGGCCGAAGCATACACACGCGTTCAGAACAGTGAAGTCCCTCAGCTATACACTGTCTTCCCTTGGCCCGAATATGGTCTCGGCCTTCCTAACCTCACGCACGCTATCAACACTTATCTCTACGACACCGAGACGTTTTCATTCCACGGCAACACTGGCTGGAAGCAGGATGTCATCTGGCTTGCGCGAATGGGCTTCACAGCCAACGCCACTGCCATGACGGAGGATCGGTATGCACCAAGCAAGGTGTGCAAGTTCCCGACTTTTAAGGGCCCCAACTTCGACTGGACTCCGGATCTGAATCACTACGGTTCTGCTGCTATTGGACTCCAGGAGCAGCTCATTCAGACTTTTGTTGGGGACGACATTAGATTGCTTGCTGCTTGGCCCAAGACTTGGGACGCGCGGTTCAAGGTCTGGGCTCCGCATAATACCACAGTCGAAGGGACCGTGAAGGCTGGTAAGATGGAGAAGCTAACGGTCCTGCCCAAATCTCGCAAGGGCGACGTCATTATTGGCCAAGATTGAATGCGATAGTTTTAATAGCGTTAGCAAAGAAGTGAAATTCATTAGTTGCAGAAGACCCTAATGCTGGGCATGTATCATGTGCATTTTGAAATGGGCTAAAACCTCATACATAAGTACCAAGTAACGCGTGGCTCGCGGAATATTCCAGTTCCTTTAAGGAGATGACGTCATGAAAACCGTCAAGATGATGAGTGAAAAAACAGCATTCCTATTGATTATCCCAGCATTAGGTAAACGACGAGCATCTTGCAAAACTAAAACGCAAACGAGGACCGAAAGACTCCATCGAGGTTATTCTTCTAGCAAGGACAAGGGATGATCCAGCAATTGATTGGAATCGGGCACGGAATGATGCCACAGAGTCTGCCATCGCAGGCACCACCTCCACGGAGCTCCATTTGAGGATCTGTAGTCTCAGGTACCTTCTGGGGGTCTGCGCGATGTTAGTATCAAGACTCAAACTTGACTCGCGAGTAGTCTGGGCGCGTTGTTATCTTACCCATTGATTGCTGAGACTTGGGCTGACTGGTCTCGAGAGACTGAGAATTTCTCATCTCGGACAGTTCTTGTGGCGCAGATTCAGAGGAAGACATTCAGATGGCGGATGAAGTAAGATTTAGGGTGCGCGATCGAGGTTTAGGTCGATGATATGAGGTTGTTATTGAGGAATTAAGGTTGGCGTTCAGTGACGGGCGCTGACGTTATATACGCGGCAGCGCGGTAAATGAACGTAAAGCATGTGGCGTAGCCACTGAATGAGGCTGTGCTTTCAATAGTGTGGCTGTGCCCAGGATCTACGGTACACCAGAATGGTTCCACTTTAACTCACGATACCCTAGAATAAGGGAGTAAGTCTTTGATTATATATAGCTAGAATAAATATAATACTCTTGTGTCTAATTTAGTAGGATATAATCTTTATTAAAGGAAGCCACTAAGCTTATAATAGCTTTATTTTCTTTATCTGTTCTATCTAGTAGATTATCAATTATTACAGTATCTTTTATCTAAAAAACCGACATGTCCCCGAACTTGATAAAGATAAATTAAGAGAGAATGTAACACGAATTGATTCTCTATGATGCGCAACCACACAGCTATATCGGCATTTCCCTCAGATGTTGACGACGGGTAAGATGAACGTATTCGGTTCTGTGCTGTTGACTAC